>JAVHLV010000067.1:0-268415 GCA_036785495.1 Colletotrichum neosansevieriae | reverse complement strand
CCTTCTTATTATCTAGAGAGTAGAATTTTAACTTATTAAAGTATATATTATATATAATAATAACCTAGTTAAGCATAGAAACCTAGATTCTATATAGGTTATATATTTCTAGTATATATTCTATAAGGTATCTAAGATAGACTCTTAGGTTAACCTTATAATAGTATCTCCTAATACCTTTTTTATAACTCCCTTTAAGAGGGTAAGCTTTATAGCTATAAATATATAAGCCTCCCTAGTATAGGTATAGGTTTTAATATATAGCTAGTATAAAGTCTAGTTACTACTATTAGAAGTAGTTCTAGAACTACTTAAGTTCTATTTAATAGAGCTTTACTAGTTATTTATAGTATATAAGCTAATATTAAAGATAAAAACTACTGCTCTTTAAGCTTCTAAGATAAGGTACTTTAGTAAGTAAGTAGTAGTTAGTATTATAAGTACTTTTAGGATAATTTCTAAGCTAGTATACTCTCTACTATTTATAGGCTCCTTAATATTTACTAATAGAAGCTTAAGATTAATTCTAAGCTCCTCTACCTATTATTTATACTAAGTAAAGCCTTATATAATAATAATAGTATACTTAATATTATAGTAGATCTTATAGATAGTAAGTCCCTACTATCTTTATATTTAGTATTTAAATATCTAGAGCACCTTAAACACTTTATTATACTCCTTTAAGACTAGGGGAATTCTAAAGAGTCTTTTACTATACTTATGCTTAATAAGAAGTATCTAGATATATAGTTTGCTAAGCTTTTAGTAGTTAAAGAGGTTCTAAGCTATATAGTAGTAGGAATAGGAAGATCTAGCCTTAGATATACTATATAAGATAACTTACTTAGTATATACTTAAGTGCAGAATTTATATTAAATATGTAATAGAGTCTTAATCCTCACCCCCTAAGTATTATATATAAGATATTTAAGAGTACTCTAGTCTAGATAACTAGCTTAGAGGTGCTATAGTTATATATTATTAAACCTTTTAGCTATATAGTAGTATAAGGAGCATATTAGCTTCTAGTTATTTAAGAGGGCTATAATACCTATACTACTTATAGAAATACTTAGACTAAGTAGGCAGGTAGAGATAGAGTTATATTTAAAGAAGACTAAATTACTCTTATATAGTAGCTGCTTTATATAAGTAGACTTACCTAGCTTATTAAACTATAGAGAGTAGTTATAGCTATTATACTAGATATCTATCTTAAAGAGAAGCACTTCTAAGATAATATTAATATATATATTTTTAATAATAGTAACGTTATTTAAGGTTAGAGCGCTCTTTTTACCTATTAAGGCGTCTTTAAACACACCCTAGATAATCTAAGTATCCCTCCTAATAATTAGTATACTTATACTACTAACTTTAATCACCTTATTATTATATAAGTATATAAAGATACTAGAAACTAGCTTTCTCTTATTATTAATAATATAGAGAGCTCTATAATTATCTAGAATAATACTATTAAAAAGAGTATATAGTTTCTTAAAGAATATAAATACTATAGAATAAACTTAGATTACTTAGCTTTTATCTTTAAAAAGGCTTTAGTTAATAATATAGCAGAAAATATTATTAAGAAGTTACTCTTTATTACTAGCACTACCCCTATTACTATACCTGCTCTAGCTACTGCTATAGTATCTACTATAGCTATAGTTAAATAAATACTAACTGCTCTTCTAAGACTCCTTTATAATCCACCCTATATATATAAGGTTATTATAGATATAGCCCTACTATAAGGATATTACTATCTCCTATATATACTATACTTTATTCTTTAATATCTTATAATCCTTAAAGCTATCTTTTAGCAAGCCTATAAATACCTATTAAATATAGCTATAGTCTTATAGAGTCTACCTATAGTATTATCTATAAGGGTAGCTAGGGATCTTATTAGGTATTATTACTAGAAAAGAAGTGTCTGAAGCAGTCTATAAGGCTTAAGGTAGATCCTCTAAGTCAGAGCAGCCTATAAGAGTAGTATATATTCTAAGTAATCTGCTAGAACCCTTAGTAGTAGCTAGCTTACTGTAAATCTTAGCAGTAAGAATAATTCTAAGCTCTTTAAGTAAGAGGCAGAGCATTCTAATCTCTTCTACTTAGGTAACTAAATCTAGCTAGTTTTAGGCCTAAGTGGGAGCTATTTTATAGTATACTACCTTAAGAAAAGTATATCTATTATAGCTTCCCTTAGTATTAGTAATATTCTAGCTTACTACTAGCTTATAGAAGTAGTACTATTCTCTATACCACTTAGTAGGCTAAGTAGTATGCTTAGTATACTTTAAAATATCCTTATAATCTTAGTATACTTATTTCTATATACTATTATTAGAGCAGGTAAGTTACTATTTAAGAAGGCAGAGCATATTCTAAAGGTTAATCTAGAACTTATTATTCTTATTATTAAGCTTTATTCTTACTACCTTAAGGTAGACTATATTAATAGTCTAATAAATAAGCACCTAATAGTTATAGTATAAGGTAATCTATAATAAGAGATTTATACTATTAGCAGAGAGGTACTTAAGCATATTACTCTACTTATCTTAAATATCCTTATACTTAACAGGGATTAGTAGGGTTAGCTTTATAAGCTTAGAAGTAATAAGACCTACTCCACTAGTTTATTAGAAAGTATTAGACTCCTTACTCTTAATAATATTAATAAAGTTATTATGCTTAGTAGTCTTATAGAGTGTCTAAGAGGGATTCCCCTTCTACTTTTAAAGGGCTGCTTTATACTTACTAAGATTAGCCTTATACTTAGCTTAGAGGTAGTTATTATATTTATCTATAAACTCCTAAATAGTTAAAGTGCTCTTAAAAGTATTAGAAGGCTTTCTAGTATTAGAACTATTAGGATTAAGATACTTCTAAATACTCTCACTCTATATAGATAAGTATAGATTAAAGTACTAGTAAGGCTAGTTAGTAGGGCTCTAAAGCCTTACTTCTAGAGAGAAGATTATTAAAGAGTATATAGCTATTATTATAAGGCTGCTTTAAAAAGGTTTTAAGTATTATAAGGTTATTTTAAATAGGTAAAAGATAATAGGAGAAAAGCTACTTACTCTTTTCTAGGCTTAGAGAGGTTAGAGGGGTATTTATAAGCTATAGAGCTAGACTTATAACTATTATAAGCTATAGATAGGAGTAAGGGTAAGTTATAAAGAGTAACTATCTTAGCTATAGATTAGTGCATATAGAAAGTGCAGTAAAATAGTCTATAGTGTGCGATTATATAATTACACGCCACAGCGCACAGCCACTGCAGCCTTATAAGGCTAAGAGTGCTGTAAACCGCATTGCAACATATTAATAATTCTATAGATTTCTATATTAGTTCTAAGTATCTTACTCTATAAATCCAGATACTTAATATAGCTTTTATTAATAAAGTTTAATACTAAGTTACTATTAATAATCTCTCTAATTAGTATATTTATAGAGTTATAAAGAGTAACTATAATATATAAATAAGTTATAATAAAGTTTAGGATAGTAATATGTCTTAGTAATAGAAAAAGTATAGAATTCTATTCTTCTATTATAGTATTTATCTTAAAAACCAGATTAATTATATAGTAGTTAGATGAGACAAAGTTAGTTTTTAAAAACTTAAGTAAAGCTACTAAGATAATAGCTAAAGTTACTTAACATTTAGAATATTCTTATTATTATTCTACTAATCTATTTACTTTTATAACTCCTTATTACTAGCTTCTATCTTATTAGATTTATCTAAAAATATAATATTAATAGAGATAAATATCTCTTATATCTTTAGGTTATATCTATCTTTATACTTATTAATTATTAATTTGGTACTATTATAGACTATTCTATATTAATTAAGCTAGTTCTATTAAAGAAAGGATTTAGGTATAGCTACCTTTCTATTTACTCTCTTACTATATAGTTTTAATATTTCCATAGCTAGTTTATAAATTACTATATTATATATAGAGCTTATTTTTCTTATCTTATTTCTATTAATCTACTAGCTTTCCTAGAGTATTAGGTATTATAATATTATTAATATCCTTATTATTATTAAGAAGTTTAGTAATTTACTAGGTTATTTAGATTAGAGAGTCTTAAATAGTAAGTAGGTTTACTATTTAGAAAGCCTATTAAGTCTAGGTTTTATAAGGTTCTATATAATAGCGTTTAGTTTTTACTTATTCTATTATAATAATATTCTCTACTAAGGTAATATATTAGTTTCTAGACTTAAAGCTAAAGAATATTATATTGATAACGTTATATAACTATATTATATCTTTTTCTTAATTTATAAAGCTAACTAATTACTCAGAGTATATTTTATTATAACTAATAACTTATATACTTTCTTTTATTAGTTTTAGCTACTACTTCTCCACTATTCTACTTATAGCTATAATATAGTTTATAAAGCTATATTCTTTATATATATTAAAGTTATCTAGCTATCTATTCTCCTAGCTATATAGCTTTTATTAATAATACCTACTTTAACTTAAATAGTAGAATTAAGGGTATTAATAAAATAGAAAGGTACTATATAGTAATAGACTTCCTTCTAGCTAGCTTTAAAGTACTTATTATAATTAATAATAATATAGACTACTACTCTATAAAACTAGTAATATCTAAAAGCCTAAAAAGGTATATATTACTATAGTTTTTCTTACTAAAAGCCTCTATAGCCTCTTCTTTCTCTATCTCTACTAAATTTCCAATATTACTAATATCTACTTTGATAATTACTATAAATAGATTATAAATAGAAGTACTATTAATATTAATATTAGGTCTATAAATCATTTTAGAATTTATTATTTATAAGGTTTAGTAGTATCTATAGTATTTAGGTTAAGAATATTATCTCCTTAGCTAGTAACTCTCTTAATAAGAGTTAAGATATCTATTTTATAATTAGCCCTATTAATATTAAGAGTATTGAAGTTTTCTATATAAGAGTTAATAATTAAGTATATAGTCTATGCTTTACTATTTTATCTTATTAAAAATACTTTTACTAAAACTTAAAGTATTATTATTAGCTTGGACTTAATAAGTTTTAAAAGCTACTAAGGTTTCTGTTAAGTATTAAACTATTTAATTAAAGTATCTTTAACTATAACTTATTACTTTCAAATAACTTTAATAATTAATAAGTAAGACTTTAAGCTATAGCTTTTATAGCTCTATGTAAAAAGTAGTAATAAGTAATATAAACTAATTTAATATTTATAAGCTTTAGATCTCTATATAGAATAGCTCTTTATTAAAGTTAGTAAATAGTAGTAATTAGAGCTATAATCTATAAAGAATTATTATTTTCAATATAAAAATCTATAATAAGGTTCTAAAGATTCTTATTAAAGTATTAGTAATACTTTAGGTCTATAAATCTAAATCAGTAAAGAAGTTTTTTCTTAGCTTCTTTCTAGGTCTTAGTTTTATTATTATAGAATTATATTATATTTTAATAATTACTAAAGCTATATATATAGGCTTTATTCTTTATATCTTTATTAACTTTATAATAAAGCTTAGAAAAGCTTTTATAATCTATAATAAAGTCTAAGATATTAATCTTAATAAACCTAGATACTCTAGTTAAATAAGAAGTTATTATAGTTATAGTAAGGTATTTTATTAGAATGTTAGTTAGAACTATAATATCTTAGTTAGTATATATCTCTTTAGATAGGTAATAAGTACTAAAAGAAGTTACCACTATCTTAGGAATAAGATTTATAGATCTCTCTATACTATTCTCTACAGCTAGCCTTTTATAATATAAGGTTATATCTTACTAAATAAAGCTTCTATAAATTAATTGTTGGGTTATTTCTCCTTATTAAAAGGAGTTTTAGTATCTAGGTTTAATTAAGAAAAAGATATGTTATTTATCGATCTATAAACATTAGATTTATTAGTATATACTTAAAGTAATAAAGGTTTATAGTTAATAAAATAGATTTATTATTATAATAGTTTCTAAATAAAAAGTAAAAGTAAGTAGTTATAATTCTTTAGAATAGTTAAAAAGAAAATAATATAAACTAAATAAATATAAAAAGGTCTCTCTAATAATACTTCTATTTTATAAAACCTTATAGCTCTATTATATTAAAATATCTTAAATATTAATATTCTTTACTCTTAATACTTAAGGCTATACTAGTAAAAGGTTTATTAATATTCATACTAATCTTGTTAATCTTGCTTTACTTATTAGCTTAGTAAGACTACTAATTACTATATTAGTCTTAAATATAGCTATCTTAGCTACCTAAGCTATAACTTATTAGTTAAATAATAATAATATTTAAAATATATAATAGAGGAGAAAAGGGGGTATATTAATTAGAACCTATTAATAATATATAAAAGAGAGAGTATTAAGGTCTTTATAATCCCTAGCCTAATTCTAAGAGAATATATAGCTATAATAATTCTCTTAGACTAAAGTAGGTTTATAAATATTCTTTTCTCTATATCTTCTTATTATTTATTAATTATATTATTATACTGTATTACTTATAAGTTTTTTAGATATATTATAGTATTTAATATAGATTAATTATATATATATATATAATATTAATAGTGGGGATATATAGATATAGTAAAGATACTCCACTCTCTAAGAAGCCTTTAAAGAGTAAAAAGGATCTATCTCTAAGTACTATTAATAAAGTCTAGATTCTATAAGAACTAGAAAGAATAGTAAATAATATAACTCTATCTATAAATAGGCTAGAATAATAGAAATAGACTTGAAAGATATATAAGGAAATTTATCGATCTAATTAAAAGAGATTACTTAAATTAAGTATTATCCTACTAAGAAGTCATAGAAAAACTAGGAACTTAAGTATTAGAGTCTAAATTATAATAATACTAAGTCCTTATTATCTCTCCTTAGTTCTCTTATAATAGATCTATATACTAAGAGAGTTTCTTAGAGACTGCGCTGCTAAGTCCCACTTATCCTATTCTATTACTAAGTATATTATTAAGGCTAAGGTAATTTATAAAGCTAAGAAGAAGATAGAGTAGAAGTAGCTTACTACTCTTACTAAGTAGAAGGAGAATAAGAATAATAATAATAATAATAATTAGTCTTTTACTATTTTATAGCCTATTTAGTAATATTATTACTTTATAGTTAAAACTATCTTCTATAAACTAAAGAAGAGCTTAGCTAGAGATAAGCTTATTACTATTTAGTAGGGCTTTTTATACTATAGAAGCTAATAATCTCTTTTCTAAATAGATAAGGTAGCTATATATAAGCTATAGAATAATTATTAGTATAGCCTCTCTATTAAGGAGAATAAGAATAAAAAGGAGCCTATCTATATATTTCATAATATTACTTCTATATACTTTAGAGATATAAATAATAGTCTAGAGAAGCTACAGCTAAAGAGGCTTTTATTATAGATAGTATATATATTAATATACTTAAGATAAAGACTACAGTTATTATTATTAAGAAAACTCTAGGCTTAGCTAAGAACCTCTATACTTTCTCTATTATGCTAGATAGAGCTAGTAAGCTAATAGACTATCTATACTCTAGCTATACTTACCTACTATTTATATATAAGAGCTTTAGTTACTGCTTTTATAGTATTAATTAGTATTACTATTACTATTTTACTAGCTAAAACCTCTTTTTCTTACTATTATTACTTTTTATAAGCTTTACTAGAAGGTATATAATAAGCAGAACTAAGTTATAAGTATTCTATATACTTATATATATATATATAATGATTTATTATAGTACTAACTTATCTATTTAAAGCTTTACTTACTACTATTATACTCTTTAGGCTATTCTTAGAAAGGAAGAGGAGGAGGAGAAGGAGTAGAAAGAGGATAGGAAGGAGAAGCTCTAGGTTATTATATATCTAGAGATTACTATATAAAAGAGTTAGCTTTAGCTAGCTCTTCTTAGTAGATCTCTATAGCTATTACTCTTCTTTATAATTCTATTATTAATATATATACTTACTTAGTAAGCCTTTCAGCTCTCTATAAGCTACTTATTAATATAGTTAATAGCTTTATTAACTATTTTACTATAGCTATTTATATATAAAAGTACTCTTATTATTAAATATATATCTTTAGGTAATAATACTCTTTGTTTTTAGTATTTAGGAAAGAGTAGGCTAGTATATCTATAAAAATTACTTTTATATCTAGCTATTATATATAATAAAGCTATAGCTTTATAGATAATATTTACTAGCCTTTAGGCTTAATAGAGCTTTATTCTATACTCTTAAACTTACTTTACTTTTATTATAATAATATAGTAAGTATTTACTAAGTTTAGTAATACTTAGAAATATCTAAATTTAACTTAAGAAAGGCTTTTTATAAGCCTACTAGTATCTTATCTATAGAACTATAGAGCACTTTAAATACACCCGTTCTATACTCTTAGTATAGCCTCTAGCTACTATATAGTGATTTTACCTACTTTATAATAGACCTTCTAACTCTGCGCTGCGCCTCTTAATAATATATATAGCCTTTAGTTATATAATCCTATTCTAACCACAGCTGCACTTATATATATCTATCTCACGGCCTCTAGCCACTATATAGTGATTTTACCTGCTTTATAATAGACCTTCTAACTCCACGCCGCACCTCCTGATAATACACATAGCCTTTAGTTATATAATCTTGCTAACCACCTATTCTAACTATAGCTGCACTTGTATATGCCTATCTCACCAGACAGCCTTATAATTCTTAACTTTGCAGTTTGATAATAATATCTGTTAACTTATCCTCTTGCCTATCACCTGCACTGCTAATACTGTCTCTATCACTGCTTTGTCTGCTAGCTTTGCTGTTATTAGTAATGCTCTCTCTATATTATTAGTGCAAGCTATACTTACTAATATTCCCCTAAAGGGCTGCCTCTGCCTTAGTATTATAGAGGGTCTGTTTAAAGAAGGGCTACTCTATAGAGTGCTTAATAACCTATCTAACCTCTACTACTAAGTCTGCTTACTTATATAGAATAAGTTAGTATATCTATAAGTCCCTTATAGGGGTATTAATAAGAGCTCTCTGAAAGGCTATACTAATAATATACTCTTAGTGTTATATAGGCTGCTTAATAAAACAGAGAGCTTTATTAATAGTATTAATACTAAACTATTATATAATATTTTATATATTATTAATATTAATAGGTGTGCCTTATATATAGCTAGTATATTAATATGCTAGGTTTAATATTAATATTTTAGAGGACTTATTATAGGTTATAGGATAAGGATAAGGAAGAGAGATAGGTATAAAGCCCTGCTTATAGAGCTTTTTATACTTCTAGCTATAAGAACCTCTTAGGAGGTTAAGAAGTTATCTCTTATATATATAGTATCTTACTAGAAGGTTTACCTTTTAGGCGTTTTTCCCAGGCTATAAGAGCCTTAGTAGCCTACTTAGCTCTAATATAATTAGCCCTGCTATATATAGCATAGTATTACTCGTGCTATTACTATTCTGCTAGTCTATTTAGCTAGAGCATATGTCTGACTTTATATAAGGGTTTGCTTACTAGCAGGAATATATAGGGTTTCTGTATTATTATTCTTAACTAGTAGAGGGTATAGGTTAAAGTGCCTCTATAGTGTTTCCTGAATTGTGCCTATAAACTGGGTGAATTTGTTATAGTCTTTTTTATGGGGGGGCTGTGTTATAACTATAAACTTAATACCTATCTCACTAGATAGCTTTATAATTCTTAACTTTATAGTTTAATAATATCTATTAACTTATCCTCTTATCTATTATCTATGCTATTAATACTATCTCTATTACTGCTTTATCTACTAGTAGCTATACTGTTATTAGTAATGCTCTGTGTGTGTTAAAGGAGTTAATATAAGTCACCCTTATTAATATTTAAGCTCTAAAGGGCTGCCTCTGCCTTAGTATTATAGAGGGCCTGTTTAAAGAAGGGCTAATAGATAGAGTTTGCAATAACCTATCTATCTATAATAGTCTTTATATACTAGTTATAGATTAGGTAAATCTTTCTAGCTACTTGATTTTATATAATATATAGTCTAAGATACTATTTAATAAAGCCTAGTTTATATAGTTTATATAGTTATTTAATCTCTTATATGATCTCCTAAGTTCTTAAAGTATAGTTTTAATAAAGTAAAATAAGAATATTATTAATATAGAATAGTACTAGGACTATATAGTACTTATTTTAAAAAATATAGAGCTTTATATTATATAGAGAGAGCCTAAGCTTATATAAAGCAATAGAGAATTCTTTATACTATAGAAGAGGTATATTCTTTAAGCTATATAGAGCTTTATTAAGCTCTATAACTTTATTAATCTCCTTAAAGGTATTAAGGAAATAATTAGTAACTAGTTCGCTATTTAGGTTAATATCTATATTTAGAAATATATTAATAATATTAAATTAGAGTACTTTATAGTTAAACTAAGCTAAAATTACTATTACTATATATAAGCTTTAGACTATAAGTATAGTAATATAGATTAGGCAAAGAGAGAAAGTATTTTATATATCTCTTTATATATAGATTTATACTTTATAGGCTTTAAGGTAGTTACCTTAGAATTTATAAATATATATATCTATTTTAAGAAAGGAGGCTTTAAGTATATCTTAAACTAGTTAATAATATATTAGGTTTTCTTAGCTATAAGCTTATTAATTTTCTTATTTATAGCTTCTTAGAATATACTTTAAAGTAGCTTTCTTAGCTTTCTAGCTTTAAAGAAGTTATTTAAAGGCTTTAAGAAGTCTTTTATAAAATATACTATCTTCTACTTAGTATTTAGATATATCTTAGAGTTATCTTATAGATATACTATAATAATAGAGTATAGGGTTTTATATCTAAGAGTACTTTTTATAATAGCTTTTTACTAATAAAGTAGAAAGGTTATAAAGAAAGTATTTTAGTAGTTATTTAGTAAGCTATCTCTTAGTAGTAGTATAAAGTACTTCTAAACTATATAAGGTAGCTAGTATAGAGAACTTAAGCTTACTAATAGTTAGTTAATTAATTATAAGGTTACTATTTACTTTATTAAGTAACCCTAAGGTTTTAGAAACTATATTAGAGAATTTAATAAGTATTTAAACCTTATTAATAATTATCTAGGTACTCTAGATATCTATAGCCTCCTTCTTATTATCTAGAGAGTAGAAGTTTAACCTATTAAAGTATATATAATATATAATAATAATCTAGTTAAGTATAAAAACCTAGATTCTATATAGGTTATATATTTCTAGTATATATTCTATAAGGTATCTAAGATAAACTCTAGAGTTAACTTTATAATAGTATTTCTTAATATCTTTTTATAACTCTCTTTAAGAGAGTAAGCTTTATAGTAATAGATATATAAAGCCTCTTTGGTAAGAATATAGGTTTAAGTATATAGTAAGTATAAAATCTAGATATTATTATTAAAGGTAGTATTAAAACTACTTAAGTTCTATTTAAATAGAGCTCTACTAGTTATTTATAGTATATATATTAATATTAAAGATAAAGACTATTACTTTCTAAGCCCCTAATATAAAATACTTTAGTAAGTAAATCGCTATTAATATTACTAGTGGTTTTAGAATAATTTCTAAGTTAGTATACTCTCTATTAAGTTTACAGTTATAACATAGCTCTCTATAAAAAAGACGATAATAAATTTACTTAGTTTATAGATATAATTTGGGAAACACTATAGAGGCACTTTAATCTATACTCTCTACTAGTTAAGGATAATAATATAGAAAACCTATATATTTCTGTTAG
Organism: Colletotrichum neosansevieriae; assembly: GCA_036785495.1. Taxonomy (NCBI): domain Eukaryota; kingdom Fungi; phylum Ascomycota; class Sordariomycetes; order Glomerellales; family Glomerellaceae; genus Colletotrichum; species Colletotrichum neosansevieriae. Next base: position 256,541 of record JAVHLV010000067.1, on the reverse strand, counting down.
TAAGTAAACTCTCTATATATCACTATATAAAGTTAGATATCTACTCTAGCTAAATAGACTAGTAGAATAGTAATAGCATAGATAATACTATACTATAGATAATAGGGCTAATTATATTAGGGCTAAGTAGGCTACTAAGGCTCTTATAGCCTGGGAATATCTTTACTAAACCTTTTAGTAAGGTGCTATAAAAAATACCTAAAAGGTAAACCTTTTAGTAAGGTACTATAAACACTACTATATAAGAGATAACTCCTTAACCTCCTAAGAGGTTCTCATAGCTAGAAGCATAAAAAGCTCTGTGAGTAGGGCTTTATACCTATCCCTCTTCTATTGATAGGTATATATAAGTGTGGCTGTGGTTAGGATAGTTACGATCACGTGACCGAATGCTATATGTATTGTCAGGAGGCGCGGCGCGGAGTTAGAAGGTCTGTTATAAAGTAGGTAAAATCACTATGCAGTGGCCAGAGGCTATATACTCTCTATTATCTAATAGCTTCTTAGGATTTAAAGATATAAGCTTAAGATTAATTTTAAGCTTTTCTATTTATTATTTATACTAGGTAAAGCCTTATATAATAATAATAATAATATACTTAATATTATAGTAGACTTTATAGATAGTAAGGCTCTATAATACTTATACTTAGTATTTAAATATCTAGAGTATCTTAGATACTTTATTATACTGTTTTAAGACTAGGGGAATTATAAAGTCTTTTACTATACTTATCTTTAATGAAAGGTATCCAGATATATAGTTTACTAAGCTTTTAGTAGTTAAAGAGATTCTAAGCTATTAAGTTTATAGTTATAACACAGCTCCCTATAAAAAAGACTATAATAAATCTACCTAGTTTATAGATATAGTTTAAGAAACACTATAGAGGCACTTTAATTTATGCTCTCTATTAGTTAAGAATAATAGTATAGAAACTTTATATATTCCTGTTAGTAAGCAAACCCTTAGATAAAGTTAGATATATACTCTAGCTAAATAGACTAGTAGAATAGTAATAGTATAGATAACGCTATGCTATATATAATAGGACTAATTATATTAGGGCTGAATAGGCCACTAAGGCTCTTATAGTCTGTAAAAAACGCCTAAAAAGTAAACCTTTTAGTAAGGTATATATAAGAGATAACTTCTTAACCTCCTAAGAGGTTCTTATAGCTAGAAGTATAAAAAGCTCTACAAGTAGGGCTTTATACTTATCTCTCTTCCTTATTCTATAATCTATAATAGGTTCTTTAAGATATTAGCACCAAACCTAATATATTAATATGCTAGCTATATATAAAGTATATTTATTAATGTAAATAATATATAAAATATTATATAAGAGTTTGGTATTAATATAATTAATAAAGCTCTCTATTTTATTAAGTAGTCTAAATAATACTAAGAGCATAATATTAATATAGCTCTTAAAAGAGCCCTTCTTAATATCTCTATAGGGAACTTATAGATATACTAACTTATTATAGATAAGTAAGTAAACTTAGTAGCAGAGGTTAGATAGGTTCTTAGACACTCTATAGAGTAGCTATTCTTTAAATAGACTCTCTATAATACTAAGGCAGAGGTAGCTCTTTAGGGCTTAAATATTAGTAAGTATAGCTTATACTAAATAGAGAGAGGATTATTAATAATAGTATAGCTAGTAGATAAAGTAGTGATAGAGATAGTGTTAGCAGTATAGATAATAGATAAAAGGATAAGTTAATAGATATTATTAAACTGTAAAGTTAAGAATTATAAGGCTATAGATAGATATATATAAGTGTGGCTATAGTTAGGATAGATAGTTAGCAAGATTATTTAACTAAAGGCTATATATATTATTAGGAAGCGTGCGCAGAGTTAGAAGGTCTGTTATAAAGCAGGTAAAATCACTATATAGTGGCTAGAGGCTAAGGTTCTAAGCTATATAATAGTAATAATAGAAAGATCTAGCTTTAGATATAGTATGTAAAATAACTTACTAGGTATATACTTAAGTATAGACTTTATATTAAATATATAATAGAGTCTTAAGCCTTACTTCTTAAGTATTATATATAAGGTATTTAAGAATACTCTAGCTTAGGTAACTATCTTATAGATACTATGGTTATATATTATTAAACCTTTTAGCTATATAGGAATATAAGAGGTATATTAGTTTTAGGTTATTTAAGAAAGCTATAATATTAATACTACTTATAGAAATACTTAGACTAGGTTAATAGATAGAGATAGGGTTATATTTAAAGAAAGCTAGGTTATTCTTATATACTAGCTACTTTATATAAGTAGATTTATCTATCCTATTATACTATAGAGTATAGATATAGCTATAATACTAAATACTTATTTTATAGAGAAGTATTTCTAAGATTATATTAATATATATATTTCTAATAATAGTATTATCATTTAAGGTTAGAATACTCTTTTTACCTACTAAGGTATTTTTAAATATACCCTAGATAACCTAAGTACTCTTTTTAATAATTAGTATATTTATATTACTAACCTTAATTACCTTATTATTATATAAGTATATAAAGATATTAGGAACTAGCTTTCTCTTATTATTAATACTATAGAAAGCTTTATAGTTATCTAGAATAATAATATTAGAGAGAGTATATAGTCTCTTAAAAAATATAAATACTATAGAATAAACTTAGGTTACTTAGCTATTATCTCTAAGAAAGCTTTAGTAAGTAATATAGTAGGAGATATTATTAAGACGTTATTCTTAGTTATTAATATTACTTTTATTACTATATCTACTCTAGCTATTACTATAGTATTTACTATTATTATAATATTATAATATAGTTTATAACACTCTTAGCCTTAAAAAGCTATAGTAGCTATATACTATAATAAATAATTATATAATTATATACTATAGACTATTTTACTATACCTTCTATATATACTAATCTATAGGTAAGATAGTTACTCCTTATAACTTACTCTTACCTCTATCTATAGCTTATAATAGTTATAAGCCTAGCTTTATAGCTTATAAATACCTCTCTAATCTCTCTAAGCCTAAAAAGGGTAAGTAGTTTTTCTCCTATTATCTTTTACCTATTTAAAAAACCTTTATAATACTTAAAACCTTTTTAAAGTAACTTTATAATAATAGCTATATACTCTTTAATAACCTTTTCTCTAGAAGCTGGACTCTAGAGCCTTACTAGCTAGTCTTATTAATATCTTAATCTATACTTATCTATATAGAGTAAGAGTATTTAGAAATATCTTAATCTTAATAGCTTTAATACTAAAAAGCCTCTTAATAGACTTAAGAGCACTCTAACTATTTAGAATTTTATAGATAAGTATAATACTTATCTCTAAGCTAAGTATAAGACTAATCTTAATAAGTATAAAGCAGCTCTCTAGAAGCAAAAAGCTAAGGAGAATCTCTTTTAGATACTTTATAAAACTACTAAATAAAAAGACTTTATTAATATTATTAAGAATAAGGAGTTTAATACTTCTTAATATATTAATAGAGCTAGCTATATTATTTCTAAGCTTATAAAGCTAACCTTACTAATCTCTATTAAGTATAAAGATATCTAAGAGAAGTAGAGTAATATATTTAAGTTTCTCTCTATTAATAATATAAACCTCTCTTTATAAATTACTTTATACTATAACTACTAAGTACTTATTTACTAAATAGTTAATATAGTTTACCTTAAAGCTATAGATATAAAGCTTTATAATATTAATAATAAGTTCTAGATTAACCTTTAGAATATACTCTATCTTCTTAAATAGTAACTTATTTACTTTAACAATAGTATATAAAAATAAGTATACTAAGGGTATAAGGATATTTTAAAATATACTAAGAGGACTATTTAATCTATAAAGTAGTATAGAGAGTAGTACTATATCTAAAAACTAATAATAAGCTAGAATATTATTAATACTAAGGAAAGCTATAGTAGATATACTTTTCTTAAAGTATTATATTATAAAATTACTTCTATATAGATCTAGAACTAGCTAGATTTAGTTACCTAAGTAAAAGAGATTAAAGTACCTTATTTTTTACTTAAAGAGCTTAAAATTATCCTTATTACTAAGATCTATAGTTAGCTAGCTATTACTAGGAGTTTTAGTAAATTGCTTAGTATATATATTACTTTTAGAAACTGCTCTAACTTAGAGAATCTACCTTAAGCTTTATAAACTACTTTAGATACTTTCTTTTTAGTAGTAATACTTAATAAGATCTCTAGCTATTTTTATAGATAATACTATAGATAGACTCTATAAAACTATAGCTATATTTAATAAGCTTTTATAAACTTACTAAAAGATAGCTTTAAGGATTATAAAATACTAAAGAATAAAGCATAGTATATATAAGAGATAGTTATATTCTTATAGTAGGCCTATATTTATAATAACCTTATATATATAGAGTGGATTATAAAGAAGTCTTAGAAAAGGAGTTAGCTTTTATCTAATTATAGCCATAGTAAATACTATAGCAGTAACTAGAGTAGGTATAGTAATAGCAGCAGTATTAGTAACTAAGAGTAACTCCTTAATAATATCTCCTGCTATATTATTAACTAAGCCCTCCTTAAAGATAAAAGCTAAGCAGCCTAAGTTTATTCTATAATATTTATATTTTTTAAGGAGCTATATACTCTCTCTAATAGTATTATTCTAGATAACTATAGAGCTCTTTATATTATTAATAATAAGAGAAAGCTAGTCCTAAGTATCTTTATATACTTATATAATAATAAGGTAATTAAGAATTAGTAATATAAATATACTAATTATTAAATAAGGTACTTAGGTTATTTAGGATATATTTAAAGATATCTTATTAAATAAAAAGAGCACTCTAACCTTAGATAATATTACTATTATTAAAAATATATATATTAATATTATCTTAGAAGTATTTCTCTTTAAGATAAATATTTAGTATAATAGCTATAACTACTCTCTATAGTTTAGTAAGCTAGATAAGTCTACTTATATAAAATAGCTACTATATAAAAGTAACCTAGTTTTCTTTAAATATAAATCTATCTCTATCTATCTACCTAGCCTTAGTATTTCTATAAATAGTATAGATATTATAGCTTTCTTAAATAGCTAAAAGTTAGTATACTCTTTATACTACTATATAGCTTAAAGGTTTAATAATATATAACTATAGTATCTCTAAGCTAGTTACTTAAGCTAAAGTATTCTTAAACACCTTATATATAATACTTAGGGAGTGAGAATTAAAACTCTATTATATATTTAATATAAATTCTATACTTAAGTATATACTTAGTAAGTTATCTTATATAGTATATCTAAGGCTAGATTACTCTATTTCTATTACTATATAGCTTATAATCTCTTTAATTACTAAAAGCTTAGTAAACTCTATATCTAGATATTTCTTATTAAGAATAAGTATAATAGAAAGCTCTTTAGAATTCTCTTAGTCTTGAAAGAGTATAATAAAGTATTTAAGGTACTCTAGATATTTAAACACTAGATATAAAAATAGTAAGGCCTTACTATTTATAAGATCTACTATAATATTAACTATATTATTATTACTATATAAAGCTTTACTTAGTATAAATAATAAGTAGAAAAGCTTAGAATTAAACTTAAGCTTTTATTTATAAATACTAAAAAGCTAGTAAGTAGTAGAGAGTATACTAGTTTAGAAATTATCCTAAAAGTATTTATAATACTAATAGCTACTTATTTACTAAAGTATCTTATCTTAGAGGCTTAGAAAGTAGTAGTTTTTATCTTGAATATTAATCTATATACTATAAATAATTAGTAAAGCTCTATTTAGATAAAGCTTAAGTAGTTTTAGAACTATTTCTAATAGTAATAACTAGACTTTATACTTATTATATATTAAGATCTATATTTCTACTGGGGAGGCTTATATATCTATAGCTATAGAGCTTATTCTCTTAAAGAGAGTTATAAAAAGGATATTAAGAGATATTATTATAAAGTTAACCCTAGAGCCTATTTAGGATACTTTATAGAATATATACTAGAAATATATAATCTATATAAAATCTAGGTTTCTATACTTAACTAGGTTATTATTATATTATAATATAGTTTATAGCACTCTCAGCTTTATAAGGCTGCAGTAGCTGTGCGCTGTGGCGTGTAATTATATAATTATATACTATAGACTATTTCACTGCGCTTTCTATATATACTAATCTATAGCTAAGATAGTTACTCCTTATAACTTGCTCTTACTCCTATCTATAGCTTATAATAGTTATAAGCCTAGCTTTATAGCTTATAAATACCTCTCTAACCTCTCTAAGTTTAGAAAAGGGTAAGTAGCTTTTCTCTTATTATTTTTTGCCTATTTAAAATAACTTTATAATACTTAAAAACCTTTTTAAAGCAGCTTTATAATAATAGCTATATACTTTTTAATAACTTTCTCTCTAGAAGTAAGGCTCTAGGGCTCTACTAACTAGCTTTATTAGTATCTTAATCTATACTTATCTATATAGAGTAAGGGTATTTAGAAATATCTTAACTCTAATACCTTTAATATTAGTAAGCTTTTTAATGCTTTTAAGAGTACTCTAACTATTTAGAAGTTTATAGATAAGTATAATAATTACCTCTAAGCTAAGTATAAGGCTAATCTTAATAAGTATAAAGCAGCTCTTTAGAAGCAGAATATTAAAGAGAATTCCTCTTAGATACTCTATAAGACCACTAAGTGTGATAACTCTATTAATATTATTAAGAGTAAGGAGTTTAATACTCTTTAATAAGTTAGAAGAGTAGGTCTTACTATTTCTGTCAGATTATAGGGTCTGAAACGCGCAGTGTAAGTCGGGCGCGACGTTAGTCCGGCTCCGCGCGCGGGCCCGAAGCGGCCCAGGTGCGCTAACTGCAACCGGGGTGCGCATAGGAAAAAGGGGTTAGGACGCGCCCAAATAAGGGTGAATACAGAGAATTACATATATATATATACTATAGTATTATAAATATATATATAATTATACCTAATTTGATAATTAATAGTCTGATATATACTATATTGCTATAAATACTACTCTAAAACCTTAATTATAAGATAATAACTACTATAACTGCCTTTTAGCTGCATAGATATAGTAACTAGATCCTCTAGATTAACCTCCTATATATAAAGGCGTCTAGCTTTAAGCTATGAGATAGTATTAACCTGTATATTGCTATTCTAAATATAGATAGTATACTCTAAAGCTGCTTTAGAGGCAAGGTTATAGAGCTAACTATTCTAGATATCTCTAACTACCCTATAGATAGTATAGCAAATAGTATAGTAGTTATGCTACTAAGTAGTAATATAACTACTATATATACTAATATGATTATAAACCTATTTAAGGCAAATTATAAGCTATACTAGGCTTGCTAAGTGGATTATATATTTAGAGATAAGTACTATAAAGTATATGAGAAATAATAATATATACTCTAAGACTAGATCTATAATAATATCTACCCAGATCTTCTATATCTATAATATATTATAGATAAGAGTATTAACTACTAGATATATATGCTCTATAAGAGTATTAGTATTAACACTTATAAGTATAAGGTTATAGCTAGAAGCAGTTATACTATAACCCTAAACCTCTTAGTATATAAGAAACTACTTATAAAGTATAATATAGAGAAATAGCTTATAAAGTGGAAGAAGGCTATTATTAAAGTGTAGGCTAGCAGCCTTATATAAGTAAAGGAGCCTAACTAGTAGTTTACAGACTTTATAATAGCTCTTAGTAATAGCAGTTTAGATATCTAGATCTATATATACTAAATAATAGTATAATTATATATAAATACTAGCTCTCTCACTATAGGAGATATACTAAAAGATATCTAAGTTACCCTTAATATATTTAAAATAGCTAACCTATATACTAAAATAGGCTAAGGAGCATTTAGCCCTATTATACTAGTAGATAATAAGAATACTATATCTAAAGATAACTTAGAAGTATCTAAGAAGCAAAGACCTGCTATATACTAAGTATATAGAGGAGGGTAACCTATAGCATCTAAAGGCTATAAAAGGGCACCTATAACTATATAAATAACTAATAGAAAGAGCCTCTACCTAGCCTGCTATAGCTACTACCTCTTAGCTAAGTGCTAGATTATATTTAAAGAGCTATACCTAGAACACCTTTAGAGAAGCAAATCCCTCTACTACTTAGTAGAGGAGCATATTAATAATAGTAAGAAGCTTATAAAGTATATTTATAAGCTTAAACTAAGTAGTAGATAGTATATAGAGGATAAATAACTATATAGCTGCTATAGAGGGACTTTTAAGTCTATATTTTATATATAGCCTAATAACTACTAACTCTATAACTCTACTATTCTAGACTCTAGAGTAATAATATATATATTTAATAATACCTTATAGTTTACTATACTTACTAGAGCAGCTCCTAGTAACTTCCTATAGGTAGGCATATACTAGGTCCCTATTAAGAGATATAGTATAGTTAATATTAAGGTAAAGGGGCATAGTAGAAATATAATATACCTATAACTATATAATATAGCGCTCTGCTATAGGTTTATAAGTAACCTTATATTACTCAGAAAGCTATACTAATATAGTATCTAGTAGGATATAAGCCTATAAAATAACTATCTTTAAAGATTAGATTATACTTATCTCTATATATTAGATAAGAGGTATTACTAGTAGGTTCTTAAGTATAGAGAGATCTTAGAGGGTGCCCTACTATAAGGTGAAAGGGATAAGATAAGCACTATATTCCTTATAAGTGCTTAGTAACCCCCAGCTAAGCGCTATATATATATATATAATATAATAACAAAATAATAACCTATCTATAGTAGTACTATAATATAGTACTAGTATCTTAGATACCTAGGCCTAGAAGCTATTTAATACCTCTTAAATAGTATAAGAGAAGTCTACCTTATCTAAGAGGGTAAGCCTATTATAATAATTAACTATATTACCTATAATATAGATAAGGTCTACTACTAAATATAATAAGCCCTATAAGAGTCTATTAAATGCACAGAGCTAGGTAAATATATTATCCTAGACTTCTATAATTATAATAAAGGCTATAAAGGGTATTACTTAGTACTGCTTATAATAAATTAACCTATAGTATATATCTAGAACTTCTATCTTATATAATAAGATATAGATAAGCTTCTTATAGTGATTAAGAACTACTTAATAATACTCTTAATATAGTATAGAGTATATATGAAGGTAATTAAAACAGACCTTAAACTTATAAAGCACCTATATATTATTACTACTATTAAGGTGCAAGGTATCTACCTTAAGCTCTCTACTACTAACACTTAAGTATAGAATAGTAGAGTAGAATAAGTTAGTGCTATAATTAAGGAGCATATAAGAGCTATAGTAATAAGTATAAAGCTATTAAATATACTATAGCCTAAAATAATAAAGTTATTTATCTATCTATATAACTATACTTCTATAGTAGTGAGAGGCTAGTAAATACCCTATAAGCTGTTCTATAAGCACTTCTAGGTAAGTAAGTCTACTAACTATATATGCTCTAACCTCTTATACCTTTATACCTATAGCTATAAAGTATTTACTATAATAAAGGAAGTTTAACTTAAGTAATAATACTATAAGAGGCTTATACTATATATATTTATTAGCTTCCTAGTAGGCTATATATCTAGTAACTCCTTTTATATATAAAACCTACTATATATAGAAGTATTTACTATATATAATATAACATTTAATAAGAAGAAGTTTTTTAATAGTAACTTAAAAGGGCTTACTAAAGAGTTCTAGTATATAAATCTTACTATAATATAAGAACAGATTAACTAGCTAATTAGTAAGAGCTATATATAAGCTGCTCTATAAGACACTAATAAAGAGATAGATAAGGTAGTTAAGTATAATAACTATACTAATAAGTATATAGAAGATCTAGAAGCTATAATACTAAAGAATATAGATATAGCTATATTATTACTGCTATAGAGCTTAGTAGCCTTAGCTGTTACTACTATACTAGAAATAAATAATACTCCTATCTATATAAATACTTATTTTAAACTAATAACCCCCCTAGAAACCCTACTAATAGTATTTTTTATAGCTCTATAGAGCATACTTATAAGTATAAGGGGATATAGAGAAAGACATAACTACCCTTTAAAATATATAAATAAAAATAGATAATATAAATTATTACTGCTCTAGTACTATTATATACTATAAACCTTATTTAAAGTTACCTTTCTAGTAGGCTATATATAGCTATACTAGAAGTATAAGACTATATAATTAGAAGATAGCTCTATAACTTAGAGCATCTAGACTAATTACCTACTAAATATATATATAGGGTGGGACACCTCTAAAACTTTAATAGGAGTAGGTTATACTCTTAAAGTAGTTATAGATAAGATAGATCTATAATAGTAAACATCTATTATAGCTAAAAAATAAAGGCTAGAGAGTATAAAGTGTTATAGAAGTGCTATAGTATATAGTAGTCTAAGTAAATTAGATAAAATAGTTACTCTATTAGGTTACTTCTAGTCTAAGTTACCTCTTCTATCTATATCTTATAATTAGTTAGCACTATATAATAGGCTTATAAGACTATACCTATTTATAAAGAAATTTCTAGAAGCTGAGAAATCTTATTTAAAGGGATATAAAGTATTATAGTTTTAGTATAAAGTAGTAAAGTAGGAGGCTTATAGTTACTAAGTACTTAGCTGCTACTAGGTTTATATATATAAACTTAATAAATATAGGTAGCTAGTAAAGTTTAAAGTAAGACTTATAATCTGAGATAACTAATAAGTAAAAGATATATAGAATATATATATAGTAATACTTATAGGTATATCTTTCTAAGTACTAATAGCTATAGCTACTTATTTTAATATAGAGCTATTATAATATAATACTATAAATATATTTATATATATATCTATTAATAAAATAGTATTTATAAGTATACTGCTAGGCTACTACTATAATAGTAAGGTTTTATATTTATAAAAGGTGCTTTATAGACTATACTACTTACTGCTACTTTAGTAAAAGCACTTAGAGGCAGGCCTTACTATACTTAACTTTAAATAGGTAGTTAGTAAGAACTACTACTAGTAGTATAGATAAGTAATATTCTTTTTTTATATAGATAATTATATATTAGTATTTCCTTATAAGTATGCTGAAAGCATAAAGGAGGCTATAAATGCCCTCTAGAAGTGCTACTATCTTAAAGGAGGTTAGGATCTATAATAGTTTCTTAGGATTAAAGTGCTCTATAATAGAGCTATATATAAGCTATAGCTATTATAGTTAGTATTTATAGATAAGATATAAAAGCTACTTAAGTAGTATACTATAAGCCTTAATATAGATAATTAAGTATATATACCTATAATAAAAGATAAATTAGAACTATATAAAGGGGAACTAGCTTTATAGAAGATTAATTACTACTAATACTATATTAGAATAATTCTATATATAGTAGTAATAATATAGCCTGATATAGTGTTTATTATAAGCTGCTTTATAAGGTTTAATAATAATCCAGGCTCTATATAGTATTATATTACTAATTAAGTTCTCTAATATCTCTACTAAATATAATATCTCTGCTTTAAGTATAGTGCTAAGCCTAGTAGACTAGATAATATACTTAAACTTACTTTAAATACTAGCTTTATAGATAATATAGTTAACTAAAAGAGCTTATAAGTGCTTATAATAAAGCTATTTAGAGATATAATTATATAGAAGGTAAATAAGTAGATAATAGTTATAATATTAATAACTAAGATAGAGCTACTTATACTATCTTAAATAGTATATAAAGCTCTCTTTATAAGTTAGTTAATAACTACTTTATAAGTTTAACTTCTAAGTAATATTACTACTAAAGCTGCTTTTACTATACCTAGTATAATATTAATAATAATCTAAATTTAATATAATAATTAATAAACTATTTAGCTAGTTAATATAGAGCTTATTTAGCTATAAATAAGGCTATAATATATTAATATCTATAACTACTAGCTATAGCAAAAGATTATAGAAGGGTATATAGTAGTTAGCTATACTCTATTAGTAGAGATAATAGTAGATAGACTTATAAAGGTGCTTATACTACCTTAATTTAAAGCGTTTTATAGTTAGCTATAAATAAGTAATTAATATATATAACTAGAGGTAAACTATATATAGGATTTAGAGGAAGAGGATAATATAAAGTATATAAAGGTAATAGAAATCTATATTTAGGATAAGATAGACCTTAATAGAGTTTAGGAATAGCCTTATTAGGCTAGTAATCTCTGAGAAGGTATATTAGATTATAGGGTCTAGAATATATAGTATGAGTTAGGTGTGATGTTAGTCTAGCTCTATATATAGGCTTAAAGCGGCCCGGGCATACTAACTGTGACTAGGGTGTGCACAGGAAAAAGGGGTTAGGATAGGCTAAAAAATAGGGGTGAATATATAGAATAATACACACACTATAGTATTATAAATATATATATAATTATGCCCAATTTAATAGTAAGAAACTAGCTAGAAAGGGACTTTCTAGCTAACTTCTTAGTAATCTTAGTAGTAGTCTTCTTAGTAGTAGTCTTTTTAGTAAAAGTCTTTTTATCTATAATAAGCTTCTTATTAATAGTAGTAGCTCTATACTATATTTTTATATATATAGAAGCTATTATTAAATTATATAGTATAGAGTGTAAAGATAATAATATATTATATATATAGCTATCTAGAAATCTCTATATATAGATCTATGTGTTATTTATACCTAAAAGTGGCTAATATCTATATCACGCTATTATGCTATAGTTACTGCTGCTTTTGCATACACTTAGCGCGTTACTATATATACTAAGGGGTTAATTTAACACACCCCTTTAGTTTTAATATAATATAGTATAATATAGTGTAATTTAGTATAACTAGCTAAGTTTGCTAATTAACTCTAAAGTACTTTAAATCTAGTATATTAGAGGTTATCTAAATATATCTATCTAATATAAAGTTATCTAATATTCTATATATCTACTAATAACTTTATAACCTTAGTATTTACGTATCTTATAATCCCTTCTCTAGTATTATCTCTTAGTGTTATCTATAGGTTATTATAAAGTATTTAGGCCCTTAGCTCTTAATTATAGTATTATAACTTAGTCTTCTTATCTAATTTAAGGCTTTATAGGCTCTACCTAGAAGGTTAGTAATAACAGACTTATTTAAGTAGTGCTAACTTAAGAATATTACTAGTAAGAGGGATTATTATATAGAGAGGGATATTGCTTCTTTTATAGTTATTTATCTTAGCTTAATTTATCTATTTTATCTTATAGAATCACTTATTTATATTAAGAGGGATTGCTACTCTCTGTTACTCTTTATTATTATTTATAGAGTATTTTAAGGAGGTATTACTATTAATAGTAAGGTCTTATTAGTGTGGCTTATAAGAGTATTATTAGCTTTTAAGGAGGAGTTATTATATAATAGTGAGAAGGTAAAGAAGATATAATCTTATATAAGTAAAGTTTCTAGTAAACTATATACTTAAGGGCTTAAATATTAACATAATACCCTCTCTTTTATATAGGTTTAGCGTTATAGTTAGTAAGGTATTTAATAGGTTAATTTAACTAGTATAGCAATTATAGAGTTACCCCTTTAGGTTAGGTGTTAGGCTTACTTAAATCTAGGCCTGATATTACTATTAGCATCTTATAACTCCTCTCTCTTTTAGACCTCTATAATTATTTATAACTTATTAATAAGGCCTAACTAAGCAATAAATCTCTTATGAGACTACTATAGGAGGGCTTTTATAAGTTTATTAGCTATTAGTTTAGCTAAAGGGGTATAAATAACCTTAATATACCCCTCTATAACCTCCTGCTATAACTAGTAGTTATAGATATTAATATAGCAGAGTTTTATCTATAGCTAGAATATCTCTTTTATAATAAGGCTTATAGTTTATAGGTTATTATACTAGATTATAACCTTTAATATATTAATAGCTATAGGACCTATAAACTTAGATAGTTTGTTATTTAAGAGAGAAACTTATAGAGTAGTAATAACTTAACTAGTAAATATCTCTTCTTTTACTACTTATAAAAGGGTGAGAAGCTCTATCTCTATAGTTAATATAGTAACTATATTCTACTTATTTACCCTCTATAATATTATCCCTCTAAAAAGCTTTATTATAAAGAATTAGAAGCTTTTATAATTAGGGGTATTATTAGCAAAACTAGTATCTAATATAACTTTAAGACCTTTAGTTAATCTCTTAGAAACTCTATATTCTAGATATAGTTTCTTTATCTATATAAGGTATTAAATAATATAGTTAGCAGCATATTAATAATAAGGCCTAGGGTTTTAGTTAAAGTAGGTAAGTCTGCTAACTATAAATAAGATATTAAGTCTTATTATTACTATAGTATATAGTAGTAATCCTACCTTTTACTAGTATTTTATAATATTAGCTTTTATTACCTCTCCTTTATAGAGCAGGAGTTCTTTTTATACTATTAGGGTTTTATAATCTCTTAATAATTTGCTATTTAGGAGTTTTAATAGCTTCTTAAAAAAGAATAACTATAAGAGCTATAGTTTATAGTTATATTAGTCTTAAATAACCTTAATTTTTAGAAACTACTAAATATTCTTTTCTTCTTTAAGGTAGTATTATAGTTAAAGTTTACTAATTAGCTATCTTATCTTAATCTCTTTAGAAAGGGGATATATAAATATATAGTTATTAATATAGAAGAAGAATAAGATCTTACTATTCTGCTAGTAGTAGTTTTTACTAGCTACTTACTTAAATCTATTTATAATAAAACCTATTTCTAGGTGTTATTACTATAGGAGTAGTAAACAGTAAAGTCTATAGAGGGCTTTAAGTAACTTTAAAATATATCCACTCTTTTAATACCCTAGTACTATCTCTATATAAACTTCTTTATTAAGATTAGCATAAATAAATATATTAATTATATTATATTATAGAAGGTTTATATTAAACCGGTTTATAACTATAATAAGGATTCTAAATAATATACTAGCTAAGATAGTAGTATAGGTATCTCTCAGATTATAAGGCTATTAATCTCCTTTAATAATAAGTCTTACTTTAACTTTAATAAGTTTCCTATATTTATCTAGCTTATAGATATATACCTAGTAGTAGCTAAGGACTCTATAACCTTATACTATTATATAAAGTACTTTAATCTATAAGTTTAATAGTTTATAACTATTTAGATATAACTTTTTAGCTTCTCTAAACTTATTCTCTAATAGGTAACTAGCTAGTTAGCTATAAGATAAGAGTAATAATAGTAGATCTCTCTAGTAGGTTCCTTTTAAACACCTCTTTAACCTATTCTTAGCAGAATTATTTAATACTATTAAACTAAGTAGAGGGCTTCTGGCTTTAAGGCTTAATACCTAGTTATACTCCTTACTAGCTTTAGGTTAGCTAGACTATAGATATAAATAGAGGTTATCTTACTACTTAATTAATTTACTTAGCTTTATACTAACTAGAAATACTATTTTATAAAAGGTTCTTAAATTAATTCTAAATTTCTCAGATTTAGCAGTAATAATCCCTCTTCTCTTTATCTTAAGATTCTCTATTACTTAGAAGAATAATAAGAGTAGAGATTAAGATAGAGTGATAAGTTAAAACTAAGCTTAGAAGTATTTAAACTTATTTTATAGCTAGAACTTAGTTAGTATTAACCTTATTAATCTCTATTAAATTAGTTAGTAGTAACTATTTAGCTTCTTTATTATTCTTAGTAATATCTAGGTTTAGTATCTATTATAGTTTTATTAACTTAATAATATTATTATAGTAGTTATATATCTCTTTTTAGTTTATCTTCTAAAAGTTATTCTTCTACTTATTAATATTATTACTAAATTTTATACTCTTATTAAACTTAATATCTCTTATAATAATAACTTTTTGCTTTACTAAGTGCTATACTTAGTAAGAGTTTAATAAGATATAGTTAATAAGGTATCTAATCTAAGCCTTAAAGTTAAAGTACTAGAGGCAGTTCTTATAAAGTTAAGCTTATATAGTTAAGGTAAATACTTTATATTTATATTATTATAGGTAGGTGATATTTAGTATAGTAGTATTACCCTTTATAAATTAATATAGGATTTTATATAGAGTTTTCTAACCTATTAACTATAATAGAGTGTGGTTATATATATAGGTTACTGCTATATAGATCTCTAACTATAAGTAAGGTAGGAGTTTTAATAATAAATAAAGGTATTTAGCCTTTATCTTTATAACTACTATAATCCTCTCTTCTCCCCTATTTTAAGCTTATATATTTAGCACTAACAGTTTAATTTAAATACCTATTATTTAGATAAGGCTCTCTATCTCTAGATACTTAAGGATTTTATTATTATATTTAAAGGCCTTAATTATAACTTTTAACTCCCTTTTAACTAAGTTAATAAATTAAGTAAACACTTTTATTAGAGTTTTAGTTAAGCAGTTTTTAAGGTAGTAATCCTAGATATAACCTAATAATTAGTCTATAAAGAGTAGGAGGGTTATAAAGCCTCTATATCCTTATTTAAAGAAGTAAAAGTCTAGAGCTATTTATCTTCCTAGCATTAAGGTTATAATAGACTTTCTAGATATTTATTATACTTATTAGATTATCTTCCTAAAGCTATATATATTATAGTCTACTATTATTAGAAGTATTCTGCCTTTTACTCTTATACTATATATTACTACCTTAAAATAGTATATTATAGCCTCTCCTATATAGCTAAATTAGGGGTGCTATTTGCTATAAATACTCTTTCTTAGCTTTTTTCTTATTAAGGTGGTATAGATATTATATGATAGAGAGATTAAGATAGTATTATTATAGAATGCTACTTAAGGCTTCTTTAATATATACTTAAGAATATATTAATTATAAATATTAAGTACTTTAGCTATAAATATACTATCTTATTATTAAAGATAGTAGTTATCTAGTTTGTTATTTTAGTAAATACTTTTCTTCTTTAAGTATCTATAGAATATAAGATTACTTATTATAGCATTATAGTAAATAGTATTAGAGAGATATAGTATTACTAAATAACCTTTAGGTTTAATAATATTTACTATTATAGATCTATAACCTTTAATTAGTATTAGTTTAGATTCTATAAGGATAAAGTCTTTATTATAAGTGATATATAGAATCTTAAAGTATTTAAGGTTATTTAGAATATAGATTATTAAGCTTAAATCTAAAAGTACTAATTTAGATAACTTATAGATATAAGTTATAATAAATACTGCCTTCTTAACTCCTGCCTTTTCTCTATATTACTTTAAGAGTTATTAATCCTTTATAGAGATCTTTAAATAGTTAATCTTATTTACGAATTCTCCCTTATATTACTTCTTTATAAGATTAGTAACTATCTTACTTAAAGTCTAGTTATTAGATATCTTATTAGTAAAGATATACTAGCACTTTAATAAGTAGTAAGAACCTATATATATTTAATACTTATTAACTCTCTTTTTATACTTATTCTATTAATTATTAAACCCTTTATTAAGTTATCTCTTCTTTAACTTACTTTAAGGTTAAGGAGTCTTTACTAAGTAGATTAGAAGGTTAGTTATTATTAGTCTAAAAGCTCTACCCTTTAAAATATATAACTTTAAAGCTATAATATTAACTATTTCTAGAACTTTATCTTATATACTTTTAATAAGATTATTAAGCTTTAAAGTTCTATTATTAGCCTTCTTTCTATAAGTTAACTCATATATTATAGTTTATAAAGAGAGAGGGGTTTAGTAGGTAGTATAAATTAAGTTATTAAACTATTCTAACTTCTTACTACTCTTTACTATATTAACTACTCTTAGTTTAGATATAGCTAACTTATACTTATTAACCTACTTAGTAGTAAACTTCTAAGTTATAATTTTTTCTTTATAAGAGACTTAAAAAACTTCTATATAAACTATTCTTACTATCTTAAATTACTAAGTATTATTAATTCTAGCTCTTATCTTTAAATAGATAATAATATCTATAATAGAGTTTTAAGGTATAAAGTAGGTTAATTAGTACTTAGAGTTAACTATTTCTTAAATATAGTCTTTAAATTAAACTATAATCTTATATAAGTCCTTAATATTCTTTATCTTATCCTTATATATTAATAGCTATATTATATATATATACTAGTCTTATCTTATTAAGTTATTAAAAGACTATGCTAGCTTAGATTCTATTAGTATTACTTATTCTAACTCTAGCTAGACTATATTAAATACTAGAGTAGATAATCCTCTTATTTTAGTATTTTAGATATTAGCTACTAGAAAGTTAGCCTTTTAGAGGTAGTTTTAAAGCTTTAGCTTTCTTAGAATAGTATTTAGAATAGTATTAAGATCCTCCTTCTCTATATCCTCTAGGTTAATATACTTCTATAGTTCTATTACTTAAAGTCTATATTAGATTTAATCCTACTATAAAAGCTAATTAGCTAGACTATTAAGTATAGATAAGGAGCTAAAAGCTATAATAATACTAGTAATAGAGGGTTTACTATAAACTTATATATTAATAATATAGAGGTAAATTTAATATTATAGATTTATCTAGATAGCTTTAATTAGTATTATATATAATATTTAGACTATTAATTATTAAATTATATAGTATAGAGTGTAAAAATAATAATATATTATATATATAGCTATCTAGAAATCTCTATGCATAGATCTATATGTTATTTATGCCTAAAAGTGGCTAATATCTGTGTTACGCTATTATGCTATAGTTACTGCTGCTTTTGCGCGCACTTAGTGCGTCACTATATATGCTAAGGGGTTGATTTAATAGCTATAGCTTAAGTAGAGATTAGTATAGATAATTACTATAGTAATTAAAAGAATAAATTACCTATTTATAGTTATAGTAGTTATAGAATATAAGAGGAAAGTTAGTATAGTTAGGGAAAAATAGAATTTATATTTAGTAATAATTTTTATTAACTAAGTAAGAAGGAGTAAATATCTTTCTTTATTTAATAGAGGCTAATAGTATAAAGTATTAAGTTTCTAAAATTTACTATAAATTATATAAGTATCCTAAAAATATAGGAGTAGGCTTATTAAATAGAGAATCTTCTAAATATATTACTAAAAAAATTATAGATATTTTTATTTTTATATATTTAGGATAAAAGGAGGGAAAATATAGTAAAGAGTAAGCTAGTATATAGACTAACTATTATATATTTTAATCTTTTTTAATATTTTAAAGCTAAAAAAAACTTCTCTCTAAATAATAACCTACTAGGTATAATAACTATAATAAAAGTATAATTATAACTATTATAAGTAAGATAATATTATAATTTTACTTATAAATTTAAGTAGCTAACTTTTATAAATTAGTAAGTTATATTAAAATATTTTTAAGATATAATTATAATATACTTTGCTTATTTTTATAGTAATCCTTTATACTAATCTACTATAGGCTAGCTACTTAGATTTAGTGCTAGAGTAAAGTATAAAGCAGAGTTAGATTATTCTAAGAATATAAATACTAAAAAGTCTTACTAGCAAATTAATAATATAAATAAGGCCTAAAAGGAAGTTAATTATACTAAAAAGGCTCTTAGATAGTAGAATACCTATAAACTTAAAGCCTTTAAGGCTTTAAGTAAGTAAACTAATAGTTCTATAACTAAATATACTAAGCTAGAAGCTTAAGAGATCTAATAGATTAAAGCCTAATAGTAAGTATCTTTATTTCTTAATTAAATATATATTAATATCTCTATAGTATATTAAAGGGAACTTATCTAAACTAGCTTCTTGCTAGAATAGCTAGCCTAGCCTCCTCTAGCTACTATAATATTATAGCTAAAGATAGAGATAAGGCTTAAAAAGATATCTCTATAGAGGAGATTAATAAGAATACCTAGATAAATCTAGATAATATTAAGGGTTTGCTTAATTTTAATATAGGTATTAATAAGAAAATACCTATTATTAATATTACTAAGTAATCTACTATAATTATTAATAAGCTTATTAAGATATATAAATTTCTATAATTAATTACTATAATTACTAATAAATATAGAAAAACTATATCTAAGAGTACTATTTCTTCTATAATAACTAGGAAGTTATACTAGAGAGACTTTATATTAAAGTTAAATACCTTATAAATAACTCTATCTTTATAGTAACTATTATATATAAGTATAGCCTGATTTAACTAAACTATAACTATCTAATAGTTAGTAATATCTTTACTAAAGAGGAGGTACTTCTTTAGTTTTCCCTTACTAAATACTAGTAGCTAAAATGCCTCTTCTAAAAGAAGCAGAAATGCCTGGTTCTTAACTCTTCTATTAAGAAGATTAAAATATAAGTAATATATTATTATAGTAATCTTTTATATTTATACTAATTTAAATAGAAACTTTACCTTAGTATACTATTCTGCTTTTAAGATATATAGTATACTATATATTATAGCTAAGTATTACTATAGTTTCTCTTTTAAGCTATTAGTTAAAGCTATATTTACTGAAATTACTAGCTAGATAGTCTAGAGAGATGTTTAGAAGCTTATAGATCTATTCTAGCTTTAAAATAACTTTACTAATCTTACTTAGATAGTTAACTTTCTATCTATAATAGATAGTTTATTTTTAGCTATTTTATAGCTAATCTCCTTCTTTTTTAAGCTTAAGCTTAGGTGGGATAGTACTCTCTATAACCAGCTATAGGTTAGTAAGATTACTTAGAAGCTTATTTATTAACTTAACTTATTACTCTAAATAGTATAGCTATTTAGATTTAGTAATAGTATTAGAAATAAAAAGTAAGTAATTATTATAGTAATTATTTAAAGTAATCTAAGTAACCTAAACTAATCTAATACTTTATACTACTATTTTCTTTATTAATTCCTTTACTAAGTCTATATCCTTCTTTTATAAGGTTATATACTTAGTATAAATTATATAGAGATTTATATCTATTAATATTAATATAATTCTATAGTAAAAAGATAAGATATCTCTTACTTTTAAATATATTAATAAGAAATTACTTACTAATCTTATAGAGAGCCTTAATAGTCTATAATTAGAATTAAATCTAATAGTGGTTTTTAAGAGGGAGACTATAAGTTATTTCTTAAACTAATTTAGTAAATATACTTTATAAAATTAAAAGATTAGTTATCTTTTAGTATTTTTAAATCTTATAAAGTATAGTTACTATATTTCTTAGTAAAAGCTTAAGATAATAATTATATTACTTATTACTAAGTTTCTATCTATAAACTTTCTAGTATTTTATAATCTAAACTAGCTTTTTCTAAGCTATTTTTAGTAGCTATTTTTAGACTATTTATAGTAGTTAATTAGTATCTATCTTTTTAGTAAACTTTATTATAAGATTTTATAATAAGAGGTATAGTAATTTAATCTTAAAACTATTAATATTTAGGCTAGCTTAGATAATAGTTATTATATAACTTATACTCCTTTATAGAGTTTCTAGAACCTCTTTAACTAGCTATTTTTAAGGCTTATTTAGATTATACCCTGCCTTTAATAGGAAGTTCTAAATTAGTAGTAAAGAGCTCTCTATTCTTTTTAGAAAGCTTCTATTAGATATAGAGCTAGTTAATAAGTAAGATATTAAAAGATAAATATAAGTAAAAGGGAAAAAAAAGATAAGGAGTTTAAATCTAACTAAATTTATAAAGTAAATAAATTAGTTAGAAACCCTAAAATAGCTACTTATATAATTATACTTTATCTTTTATTTATATTTACTTTATAGTAATTTGTAAATTTTCTCTCCTTTAGTATTCTTTATTACTTTATTATTTATAATAATAAGTTTTCCTAGATTAAACCCTTATAGACTAAACCCTTTTAGATTAAAAGCTTCTAAACTACTAGATATTATTTAGCCTATAATAACTTATATAATAACTTATTTCCCTCCTACTAGCTTATAGCTATAATTAAAAATTATTATTTTTATTCTTAAAACCACTTAACTTTTTCTTATATTTTAGAAAGCTTTACTATAGTATTTTAAATAGGTTTAACTTAGAAAATATATATTATAGTTAATAGCTTCTAAATTAAAGTAAAAAGTAATTATAAAATTATTCTAGACTCTTTCTTATAGAACTCCTTATTAAGTATAGTTCTATTAAAGCTATAATTTAATTTTAAAAGAGCTAAAGTTACTCTATAAATATTATTAAAAATCTTTTACTTATTCTATAATTAAGAACTTTAGTATAAATACTATAAAATAATATCTTAACTTAAAAGTATATTTTTATACTTAGTATAATAGTAATAGTATAATAGCTATAAATTAGTTAATATATTTATAGTAGTCTTTTATAGTAATCTAGATTTAGGAGGCTTATAATATACCTACTTTAAACTAATAAGTATTAGTTTACTTTATTATTAGTGCTAATCTTTCTCTTAATTCTATTATAAACCTTACCTTTAGGAACTTTTATTTATATTTTAATCCCCTTTACCACTTACTATTTTAATAAACCCTCTAAAAATAGGTAGCTAAAGAAGCTTTATAGATTTAATAAACTACTCTTTAGTTAATTCCTTCTACTATTAATATCTCTCTTATAATTAATATCTAGAGTATATCTAGCTTAAAATACTTTCTGCTTAGTATTCTTTATTATTTTATTAATTAGTAATAGAGGTTATAATAAGTGCTCTTTAGTGCTATTAATATAATTAATAAATATATAGTAATTAAGTAAGCTAGAGCTCTATTAAATTTCCTTAAAGAGATATACTAAAAAATATATAAAACTATTAACTTTTAGACTGTTTTAGTAAATAATATAAGTTTCTTTAAGCTTAAAGTTTTAGCTTAGAAATTTATAAAAGATTTAGTATCTTTAGTCTAGCTAATATATTATATTTACTATTTAGCTTATATCTTTAATCTAATTATTAAAGCTATTTTTAAGGCTTTTTAGATCTCTATAGTAGATATATTTATAAAGTCTTAGCTATTAACTATTTACTTAAAAGATAAGGAGGACTTTAAAGATAATAACCTATTTAGCTTAGATAGCTAAGATCTAGATACTAAAGATAATATATCTCTTAGTCTATTTAGAGATATTATTTAAAAAGTAAGTATAAATATTTAGGAATTATCTATATACTAATAGTTATCTAGATTTAATTTCTAGCTATTTCTCTAAAGCTATCTAATAAGAAGATATAAGAGTTTCTTAACTTCTAGAAATCTATCTAGAAAAATAAGTAACTATTATATCTACTTTATAATATTAAGATAAGATAGAGCTCTACTATACTTATATATATTTATATAAAAGAGCTTAAGATAATAATATCAGCTTAGGTTAAAAAGTACTCTCTTTATATCTAGTTTATTTTTACTAAAGCTAATTAGAAAGCTCTTAATATTTTACTTAATATTACTAGCCTCTTTTTGCTTTTTACTAACCTTCTCAGCTAGTTAAATAACCTTACTTCTAGCTATATCTTTACTTTATTATAAGTTATAATAGTTTACTTAGATCCTTATATTATTATACTAAAGGAAAAAGTATTATATAAAGATTATACCTAGATAATACTTCTTTAAATAGCTACTAAGAATAGATAAGATAAGCTATATAAGTATATTAAGAAGCTTATTAATAAGAAGTCTTTTAAGGTATATAGTATTACTATATTACTTACTCCTAAATCTAAAACCTTAATTATAAATATATATAATATATAATTCCACTTTATAAACTTTTTTAAGGATTTACCCTCTTCTACTATACTCTAAACTTAAATATAATAAGACTTTATTAAGGTTTATACTAAGTAATACTATAAAGATATAGAGTATTATAGTATTAATAACTAAGCTATAACTTAGAGATTATAGTATATACTATATAGTTTACTATTATATAGTTTAAAGAAAAAGGTATTTATAGCAATCTAATATAGTAATTAATTATACTAACTAGTTATAGAGAAAGCTATTAATATTTTAAGAAGCTTAAAATATTTATAATAACTTTTTTAATACTAATATATAATATTAATAATATATTAGTTTTATAGCTAATATAACTAGTTATATATCTTATAGAAACTATATAGTAATTTTAGATTTACTTAGAAAATAGTAATCTAAGACTTTATAGTATTTATTAAATAGCTTAAGACTTCTTATCTATTTAACTAATATCTATCCCTCTTAAATACTTATTTAGCCTTACTTACTATATCTACTATTACTCTTTTTTTAACCTCTTAGCTAATACTATCTTTAATACTCTTACTATTAAGATTAATTAATATAATAAGATTTAGCTTTTTTAAATAATATTTAAAGAGATCTCTAATAATATTAATCTTACTAATACTTTTAAGGAGTAGTAGTATATTATTAAAGAGGCTTTTAATTACTTTTCTCTTTTAGAGAAGGATAATGTTAAGAAGTATTTTATAATCTTTAATAATATATTAAGCCTCTCTATTATTATTAAGGAAGATAGTAATAATATAGTTAGTATTTAAGCTATTTCTAAAGATAAGAATATTATAGAAAGCTCTAGAAATAAGCTATTACTCTCTTTATTTAACACTTAGTAGCTAAGATTCTTAAGCTAATTATTCTAACTAAGCTACTTATCTATACCTTCTATATTTTAATAAATATCTTACTTATCTATAAGCTACTCTTCTAAGTTAATATAATAGAAATAGAGAAAAACTACTATATTAGTAGTTATAAGCTTTTTATCTAATAGTAAATAAATATCTATTACTTCTACTTCTATTTTAAGTAAAGTTAAATTTTTTAAGTTAATACCTTATAATACTATAAGTATCTTAATATAGTTATAGTAATTATTTATAGTAATCTTACTTATAAGTCTAAATCTTTATATTTACTAAAACCTATTTATTATATATATTTTTCTATAGGTAGTACTATATAGTATTAATCTATAGGTAGTACTATCTATAGGCTTAACTACTTATAGATAGTTAAAGTGGGTACTACCTATAGGTAGTTTTAGGTACTACCTATATGGGTACCCGTGGGTAGTTAGCAAGCCTACGGGTTCCGGCGGAAATAGACCGAGACGCGCACATATTTGACTGACTACAAATGAGGCTGTGCTTCTTGGGCCGAGTGCAGGCATTGATGGACATCAAATCTCACTCTCGGTGAGCAGAGCCCCGTGAGACTGCCTGAGATGGCTCTACATATCGCGGCTGAGACAACACCCTCTTCAAAGTCCCCCTTAACTATTTGGTTGCCTTATAAAAAGGCCACCTTAAGGTTTTTCCCGCTAACTTACAGACCGATCTTTCATAGGCCCCTTGGATGATGGACTACTTTCATCACGAGATTTCTGGTAAGGCATCCGCTATACTAGGCAATCTCAATCCAGGCCACTTTGTCATCTGCCGAAGCAGAAGACACTAAAAGAAAGGTACTGCCCAGCTCGTTTGCCCATGACGATCATGAATTCTAGGGCCTCGCCTCGCTAGCGCAGCTTTGATTTCGACGTAAGATAGAGCAAAGCCCCTTCGTCTGCTTTTCGATGCTGGAAGGCGGCTGGCTTGGAACATGCTGACTGCCTGGTTTTCTTCTGAGACGGGACGCTTATAACTTGAACTATCTGCCGACGATTAGATTTCGGGTCGTACTGCGATACAACACGGCATGTCTTCCGACTCGAAAACCAGATTGGCGATCGCGGCTGTCTTCTTGTCATTTCAAACCCTCCTGTTCGCTTTCAAATCATCATTAATCAGGGAGTTCTCTCCCAGAAACGGGACAAGGTCAAGAAATGGCTTGTCTTCTTCCAATATCTTATTTCCCCCCTCTTCATCGACATCCTGGGCATCGCCTTCACGTTGATTATGTTCAACGATAAATTCATTGGAAATATCGAAGTCGACCAAGGCGAACTCCAACCCGGCAACTGCAGAAACTACGCAGTTCATGCCATCAACACCACGGGCATCGACACGGACATTGCTGTTCCTGGCAGTGTCATCGCTCAATGGGCACAGTTAGCGGTTGTTTTCACATTTGCACTACTCGGCACGTTGCATACCCAGGCGACGGGAGTGAAGGAAATCGGTGCGGCTCTCGCGGTCATGCATATTTCGCTGACAATTGCCCTCTTCGTGCAGTATAAGGCGCCTCACAAGGACGGCCGTTACTCAACCCACCAATGCGATAATAGGAGCGATGGTATTAGACTCTCAAGGCAGCGCCATCGCGATTCAGATGATCACGAAAGAGACACAGGCATCGCGGTTTCAGGTTCTGGCCGTCCTTCCATGTCACTTCTTCGGCATGGCGGTCGAGGTAATTCTTGTTAGCCATTTCCACAAATACCTGTCCAGTCAAGAGTACGAAAAATGCAGCTGCTTAGTAGTGACTTGATGGGGTCGACTGAGCAGTTGTGATGGACCGACACCGGCGCTACTATCGGGAGAGATGGCTATCTTTTGGACGCACTTCGCTTGCAGAGTCGTTGCCTTCATACAGAGCAGCTACCATACTCTCATGGATACGAACAAGTTCCATCACGCTAAGATCGCAAGCCGGGAGAGGAAATCGAAGGGCGGATCAAGTTCCAGGAGCTCGAGCGTCGCTTTAAAGGGAGACCTGAGAGACACCACTTTCGTCTCATCACTAGCGCCTACGGACCCGTCACTCTTAACTCGGTTTTGCGTTTGGTAACGCGTGAAGGGAAACGGGTCGCAAATTATGACGATTGGCCAACTGCACTGTCTCTCGCCTACTTCATCGACGGTATCTTCTCCGTGGCATCAATGGCTGCAGTCAGGACCGCTACCGCTATCAACACGAGAGGGAAGGTTGGCCCCGAGGATGTTGTGGGGTGGACTACAGGGCAGGTGATTGCAGTTGTGCTGGCTCCCCAACAATACTTTTGTCACGAGCCATAGGTAGGGGTGAGGGCGAGTTATAAGGAGCAACTGTCTTAGCTATGGATTAGTGCGCGCGGAAAGCATAGTGAAATAGTTGTCAGATTGTAGGGTCCGGAACCCGCAGTGCGAGTCGGGCGCGACGTTAGTCCGGCTCCGTGCGCGGGCCCGAAGCGGCCCGGGCGCGCTAACTGTAACCAGGGTGCGTGCAGGAAAAAGGGGTTAGGACACACCTAAATAAGGGTGAATATATAGAATTACACACACACTATAGTATTATAAATATATATATAATTATGTCTAATTTAATAATTAATAATTTAATATATACTATATTACTATAAATACTACTTTAAAACTTAATTATAAAATAATAATTACTATAACTATCTTTTAGCTATATAGATATAGTAATTAGATCCTTTAGATTAACCTCCTATATATAAAAGTATTTAGCCTTAAGCTATAGAATAGTATTAACCTATATATTACTATTCTAAATATAGATAGTATACTCTAAAGCTGCTTTAGAGGTAAGGTTATAGAGCTAACTATTCTAGATATCTCTAACCACTCTATAGATATTATATTATTGCTTAGTAGTTATACTACTAAGCAATAATATAACTACTATATATATTAATATAATTATAGACCTATCTAAGATAAATTATAAGCTATATTAGGCTTACTAAGCAGACTATATATTTAGAGATAAATACTATAAAGTATATAAAAAGTAATAATATATACTCTAAGACTAGATCTATAATAATATCTACCTAGATCTCTTATATCTATACTATACTATAGATAAGGATATTAACTACTAGATATATATACTCTATAAGAGTATTAATATTAATATTTATAAGTATAAAGCTATAGCTAGAAGTAGTTATACTATAACTCTAGATCTCTTAGTATATAAAAAGCTATTTATAGAATATAATATAGAGAAATAGCTTATAAAGTAGGAAAAGGCTATTACTAAAGTATAAGCTAGTAGCTTTATATAAGTAAAGAAGCCTAACTAGTAATTTATAGACTTTATAATAGCTCTTAGTAATAATAGTTTAGATACCTAGATTTATATATACTAAATAATAATATAATTATATATAAATACTAGCTCCCTTACTATAGAAGATATACTAAAAAATACCTAAGCTGCTCTTAATATATTTAAAATAGCTAATCTATATACTAAAATAGGCTGAGGAGTATTTAGCTCTACTATACTAATAGATAATAAGAATACTATATCTAAGGATAATATGGGAATAATCGCCTATATTGCCCGGTGAGTTAGATCCCAGCCTCCACTAGGATTCACAGCCCAGCACTAGAATAACTATAATCTAGTTAGGTGAGCAGTTATATAACCTCTAATATTATATAATCTGCCTCTGTTAACTGCCTATATTATTCCTTTATGCTAGCTACTTTCTAGATACCTCTCTTTTTAATATATATATCTTAAACTAATATTATGCTCTATCTAACCCCTCTCTTTACTATACTAATATTTTAGGAAACTAACACTAATTAGTAGTTAACTTTACTATTATACTATTTGTGATTATAATAAATAACCTTGCTATTATATTATTTATAACTATAGATTAGCAAGGTTATATAAATAACTAAAGAGATATTTTCCTTACCTTAATAATCCTACCCCTTAGGTTTTAAATATTAGCTAATAGAGACTTTAGATTTAGCAGCTAAGTATATAGCCTCTATTTCTATCTTTTAAACCTCTATTTAATAATTATTTGCTACTTAGATAGTGTTGGTTTCACGCTGGGACGAGGTTTACACAGGACTTAGGGCTCTCTTTATATATATATATCAAAAGCCTATAAGTTAATATATATCTATATTTCTAAGTTTCACTTAACTATATTAGTAGTGGTATTAAACTATATATATATATACTCTATAATAGGTTATATAACCTTATATATATCTATTAATAGCAGTATATATTCTGCTGCTTTATAGGTTATAGTGTTAGTATAATACTAGCAGTCTTTTCTTTAAGGCTAGATATACTATAACCCGCTAAAATACACTTCTATATTACTAATACCTATTATAAACCTAAAGTAGGTTTAAAAACGTGAAAATAGTATAGGATTATATATTAATCTTATTCTATATTTAGTATAGTTAAATCCTTCTCTTCTAAGATACTAGAGCTGCTTTAGTATACCTAGTACTATTTATCTGACTTCTTAGCCTTCTCTTTTTAAGTTACTTATCCCTCTATATAAACTATTACTTTATTATTATTAATAACGCATTTAAGGGTTTAATTTAGAGTACTCTTTATAAAAGCATTTATAGAGTTATTATTACTATTAATCTATCTTACTTTATAGATCTCCCTTCTCTTATAAGACTATTAAAGTGCTATAATATTAATTATTAGTTACTTCTCCTTTATAGTACTAAGCTTAATAAGGTATTTATATAGTAAGTATAAATTAGTATAAATAATTATAGAGATATAAGGTCTTTTAAGGTAGTTAGTAATTTTCTAAAGTGTTATTATAATAGTATAGGTAAGGTCTATATTAGTAACTATACTATAGACTTTAAAAGCTAGAATATTTTAGGTAACCCTCTTATACTTTATTAAGCTAAAATAAATAGTATTACTATTATATATAAATATATTATTATTTATTATCTTATTAGTAAGGATAATAATAAATCTAATCTATAATAAGAGATTTAAATTATTAATAAAAGAGCTATTAATAAAAATAAATAGTTTAGCTATTACTACGTTAATAGATATAAATATAAGGCTATAATTAAGATTCTCCTTTTACTATTTAAGGCGTTAATTAAGCGCTTTTTTATCTTTAGTAGTTAGCTCTTAATACTATATAGCTATAAATAGATTAAAGCATACCTCTAGTTAGCAAATTAATATAATATATATATCTCTTACTCTTTACTAAATATATTACTGTTTTTATTTAGTTAAAGTAGCCTTTAGGTTAATAAGCTTAATCTTATTTCCTTATCTCTTTTAGCATAGTATAAGACTACTATTTATATTTAGTATAATAATACTATTATTTAATATTAGTAGGTTATCTAGATTAAGTTATTATTTATTCTATATAGTAAAGCTAGCTTTTATAAGTTTATTATTCTCTTATTTAGAGAAACTTAGTGTTAAAAGTGTAATTATATTATTAGTTTATATATTAATAATACTAAATCTATTAGTAGTAGTTAAGGAGATTAGTAAGTATAGGTTAAATAAGGATTAATCTATCTTAAGCTTTTCTCTATAATACTTACTATAGGTTACTTACTAATAGGTTTTAGCTTCTATAATACTATATAGGGGTTTAATAATCCTTATAATCTAATTCTTAGAGTATTTATTTTAAATTTTACTTAGAAGGTCTGCTAATATTATCCTATTAAGCTCTGTTTAGGATTAGATATATACTTATATAATATCTCTAAGCTATAGAATAAATCTCTCTACTATAAGGGATAGTGCTAAAGCAAGAAGTAGTTATTAACTTACTCTTTAAATTATTAGTGATTATATAAGAATTAAAGTCTTATTATTATTATTATAACCCTAAATAATAAGTTATAACTTTTTATAAGGTTAGTTAGTTTCTTTTTCTTTTACTTTATAAACTATATAGAATTTAAAAATCTAGGTTTTACTATAAATAGCAGTATTATAGGGAATAATTTTAAAAATACTATATTTCTAAAGCATAGTTATCTTAGCTATTATAGAGGTAGAGAAAGGTTTTTCTAGTATTATAATAACACCTTCTTTATATAGGTAGATAGCTAGGTTATAATCTAAATACTTTTTTACTATTAGAAAGGTTATAGTATTACTAATCTCTTAGCTAAGAGCTTTTACTATATTAATAATAAAAATAGTATTAACTATAATATCCTCTTATCTATTTTAGTTTATAAAGTAGTTACTTCTTTATATTAGATCTATAATAGATATTATAATAGCTTCTATATAGTTTTTTAATAGTCTATCTCTCTTATATAGAGGTAGTAATATTAGTATTAGTATTGAGATAGAGCAGTGCAGATAGCCCAGTTTAGAGGGTGCCCAGACAGATATATTAGTTAGCATAGTATAGCAGGACTTTTGCCTTATTAAGGGCAGAGAGGAGAATAGAGAAGTATTATCAATTATTATTATTACAGTTTATCTTATTATTTAGAAGCTTTTATCACTTTTGCTTAACAGATTACATCTATAATAAGGTTATTATGCTTAGAGAGATCCTTTCCTTTATTCTAGAGCTTCTAGATATAAAGCTATAATATTATAATATTCCTATATAAGTGTGTGGGAGTGTGTGGTTTTATTATTTTTATCTTAAGGTTCTTAGCCTGTTTTAATAGTGCCTAGAAGCAGATTCTTCTCTCTTAAGACTTCTTCTATAATACTTAAAAGGGGTATACTTCTATACTATATAAATAGGCTTATATTTAATATAGAACTATAATATATTATTCTAACTACTTAATAAAATATTAACTTTATAAACTTAGTAGTGATAATAATAGACTTTATAAAATAATATTTAGAAGCCTCTTTATAGACCTAATCTAAGAAAACACTAGATATAATAGCTATATAGTTAGAGTTTTTAATAGAAATACTTAAGACCCTAAAAATCTAGCTATAATAGCTTTAGACTTTGCTAGATTAAAAAGTTTTCTCTTTTCTCCTTAGTTTTTATAAAAGTAGAGCTAGTATCTACTTTCTATAACCTAGAACCTAATAATTAGTAATAAAGTAATAAATTAATAATACTAATTAGGCTAATAAGCTTAACTAAGGGGATTTAGGCTCTATTTTAGTTACTATGCAGTTAATATCTATAGAATTAAGGAAATTATAGTGTTATATTACTTATAAGAAAGAATAGAAAAGAGTCTATAAACTTATAGATAGGATAGAGGCTATAACTACTTCTAGCTATATTAAAAAGGAGAGCCTATATACTTATAAAAGGGATAGAGGCTATAACTACTTCTAGCTTATAATTTATAACTACTACCTAGAAAGAGAAGGAGGTTAAAGCTCTCTTTCTCTCTATTTACTTAATTATTATAGATTAAATTGCTATATAACCTTTCTCTTTTATTATTAGATAATTTAAATATTAATAAACTTTAATATTAATATTAATATTAAATTATAATAAATTATATTAACCACTTACTATACTATATCTAAGTAATACTTTAAGAAATCTAGGAAAGCCCTTAAAGTTAGTATATCTACTTTAAACTCTTCTAGCTCTAAGAACTATACTTTAGATATAGAACCCTTTAAAGGAGCTATATTTAAAAGTATTTAGAAATAAGCCCTTTACTCTACTACTATAGATAATAATAGATCTGAGAAGTCTTTGCCTTTATAGTTTTAAAGTGCTAAGATTAGTTATTAGATCTATATTAGTGAGAATATCTATAATAAGTATAAGGACTATAGAGATATAGCTCCTCTTAGATTATAGAGAGCAGGCCTAGGCTAATAGCTAGATAAGGTTATACCTATAAAGGCTATAGCTATACCTTTTATAAAAAACTTAGCCTTTCTGCTTACTATTAGTACTATAGAAGCAATTAAGAAATTAGCTAAAGCTATCTAGAAGTAATATACTACTACCCTAATTATTTCTTATAGTCTAGAAGCTTCTAAGTTTACTAGTAATAATATTTCTAACTTTTTTAAGAATTATCTATCCTATACTAAGCTTTATAGCTAGAATAAGGAGAAGATAATTATTCTAGTTAGCTAGCACTATATTAAGGCCTATTAGTAAACCTTTAAGAGTATTTCTATTTAATATAATAATTAGCTCTCTCTTAAAGATAACTTTTATAAGATATATAATATTATAAACCTAAATACTTATCTAGACTTTAATAAGGAGCTTTAAAGCCTTATTTCTAGCCTAGAGATTAGTAATTCTAGGTATATTTCTAAGTTTCTTACTAAGATTAGTAATCTTTAAAATAGAGTAGCTAAAAGGAGACTTTCTATACTACCTAATATAGAGATTAACTATATTATCTTTTACTGTTTTTCTAAGCAGACTATAAGATATATTTTAAAAATCCTCTATAAGAACTACTAAAGTCTCTTTCTAGTTTCTTAAATTTAAATAGAAGTTATAATTACTAAATAGATTTAGTTTTAATAGGTATATATATAACTATAAGATATTAGAGAGGATATTCTAGTTAGTATACTAATTACTATATTTAGGTATAAGTAATCTAAAGTATTATCTATAAAAGCTAAGCTAAAGGATAAGATAACTAGTACTCCTAACTAGAAGGCTTAAGTGGATAACCTTACTACCTGCTTTAAAGATATAGAGATTAAGCAGATTAGAACTAGATACTATGCTAATACCCCTTAATATAATTATACTATTAATAAAGTTAGTATATATATTACTAATATATTAGATACCTAGTCTATATAAAAGCTCTTATAGTATAACTATTATAGCAGTAACTCTTATAACTATAGCTCTATATATAGAGGATATAGCTATATACTCTTTAATCTGAGAGGAAGTAGTTACTTAAACTCTATAAGCCTTAAATCTTACTACTAGCTAAAACCTCTAAGATTTATAGAAACTATTAACTTTAATACTTACTATACTTATAGGAAGAAAGGATATCTTACTAAGAATTATAAAGCTACTAGAGCCTTCTCTAATATAAAGTTATACTTATTTTATAGAGGCTACTAGTAGATTAGCACTTTATAGAGTTCTCTCTATATCTAGGTTTCTAATAAAGAGATTAATAAAGGCTGCTAATAAGGCTAGTATAACCTAATAATTATTTTTTTTTCTGATCCTTATAGCTAGTATAGATAAGACTAAGTAGCTAGAAACTAGTATTCTTACCCTTTATAAATGCTTTCTAAGCTTTTAGGGAGTTAAGTCCCAGCTTAAAAGCTGCAAACAGTCTAATAAGTGCGCCCAGTATACTATATAGAGAACCCTAAGGCTTTTAATCCCTGCTTTAGCTATAAAGGCCCCTCCTACTAGTATAGTAACCTTAGATACTATCTATAATATCCTTAATATTTATATACTAGCCCCTAGCACTCTAGCTATTATTCTCTTTATAGATACTAGTATTAATACTATAACCAGATTATAAACTTAGAATTACTATATAATATCTTATCTTACTACTAGATCTAAGAAGAGGGTCTATATTATAGACCTAAATATAACTTATTTTCCTACTCTACTTTTAGAGCTTTATATTAAGGAAGTTATAGATAAGGATAAGGATATTCTAGTTAATAATAGCCTCTTAGAAGCTGCTAAAACCCCTTAACTTAAATTTTTTATTATAATATTAGAGGGCTAAATCCTCACTAAAGACCTATAAGCTAAGTAAGTAGATAGAAAGGTTACTATTCCTAAATTCTTTCTTTACTAGGTCTAGTATAACTATAATAACATAGTTTATAAGTATATAAAGCTAGTTATTTAGAACTACCTCTAGCAAAATAGCAATTAATAGCTAAATATATTTATACTTATAGAGAGAGACCTACTTAGCTATATTATAAAAGCCCCTAGATTAAGCAGCTAGCTTATATAAGAAATTAAGTATTAGAATAATATATAAATAAACCTAACCCTTATATTCTAGCATAAAGCACTCTTATAGATAGAGGTTAGTGCTATTAAGGCCTATATTTAAGTCTAGGTTTATAAAGAGGAGGCTATAGTAGTTTAGATACTTTATAAAGCTACTATAACAAACTAAGAGTGAGATTTAGATATAATTCTCTTTTACTTAATATTCTATCTAACCTTCTTCTCTTTAACTAATATTTTTTCTCCTTTTATAGATATAATTTATAGTTTCTAAGTCTTTATAAGTAGCCTAGTGCTTTCTATCTTTAGTTAACCACCTCTCTATAGTATAGCAGATATTAATATAATAGATATTATCCTATCTAGTACTTAACTTAAAGAGGACCTTAATATACTAGTTACTTTCCTTAATAATTTAGTAGAGCATCTATGCTATACTATAATTACCTACTAGCATAGAGTTCTCACTATATAAGACTTTATTATACTATACTTCTAGGTTACTATAAGGATTAGCTAGTCTATATACTCAGAGCAGTATAGAATTATTAATACTAATACTACTATTAATATTATCTCTAAGAAGTATATTAACTATAATAGAATATAGAAGAGTATTATCTCTATATATCTTAGAGTCTAAGACTTTATAGATACTTAAGCTATAGTAACTTTTAAA
The DNA here is from genome assembly GCA_036785495.1 of Colletotrichum neosansevieriae. NCBI lineage: Eukaryota > Fungi > Ascomycota > Sordariomycetes > Glomerellales > Glomerellaceae > Colletotrichum > Colletotrichum neosansevieriae. The sequence continues at coordinate 221,010 of JAVHLV010000067.1, read as the reverse complement.
AGTATTATAGTTAAGGATATCTATATTAGTAGCTATTATATATCTAATATCCCCTTCTTTATTAGCCTATATAGTAAGATATCTAAGAATATAATTCTTAGGGCTCTATTTATTATATATACTAGGATAATACTAGAATACTTACTAACTTAAGTAATTAGTGTCTTTTAGGCTAGCAATTAGAAGATCTATACTCCTTTAATATTCTATACTTTAAATTCTACTAGTTACTTTACTACTATACTCTTTAACCCTACTAGCTTCTCTTATACTTAGCAGGCCTGTTTAATTTCTATAGAGGAGGGAAAATAGAGGCTACTACTACTAATTCTAATATAGTAACTAGCTTAGCAATTATAGGAATTAATAGATAACTAAGTAAAAGTCTATAACTATAGCTTTATAATTCTAATATAGTAGCTAGCTTAGTAATTATAGAAATTAATAGATAACTAAGTAAGAGTTTATAACTATAGCTTTATAACCAGGAAGGCTAGCCTAGCCTATATATACTAGAGGAGGTAATACTAGTAGTAGAAGCTAATTTACTAGAGGGCTTTAACTTCCTAGTCTAAGAGAAATTAGAGGAGAATAAGGAGGTTCTAGTAATATTTAATAAAGATAGTAATATCTTCTATATAGTATTTAAGCAGGCTATTATACTAAGAATAGAAGCAATTATCCAGGCTATTTTAGAATTATAAGGATATACTTCTAGATACTAATCCTATAAAAATAAGCAGTATCCTAACTATTATAAACTCTTTTTAAAGAAGTTCTATAAATATTACTGCTAGAGGAAGAGAAAGGAAGCTAATTATATAGACTCTAACTATATACCTAGCTATAAGGTAGAGGAGGTTCTAGTACTTCTAACTAATATTCTAAGTAAACCTCTCTTTTTCTAGAAATAAAGCAGAGATAGAGACTAGCTAATCTATTAGTAAAAGAAAGAGCTAATTCCTACTAAGTTATATAATAGCACTAAGCTTATATTATTTAGAATAGCTAAGTATCTTTTTATATATAGTAAGGCTACTCTTTTTAGAGACTAAAAGACTATTATTAGTATTCTTAATATAAGAGAATCTAAGTATACTAAAGCTCTTAGCTATATAGTTAAGAGATTTAACTCTATTATCTAGGAGTATTATAAGGAGTAAGTAATATATAAGACTAACTTACTAAAGTTTATAACTAATAAAAAGCTTTAATAACTTCTCCTTTTTACTAAAATATACTCCTTACTCTTTATAAATCTATTTAACTTAGAATAGGGAATTAGATTTAATATAGCTAATACCTAGATATGCTATTAGTTTTACTAAAAAAAGAACCTCCTAGAAAAGGTCTTAATAAGAATCTAGGATAAACTAAGAACTAATTATATCTATAATAATGCTCTATTCTTTATATATAGAGAGGTTAATATAATATATAAGATAAAAGATAAGAAAGTCTAGCTAGTTAATAACTTACTTTCTAATAGCTTAGTATCTAAAGAAGACCTAAAGTGGAAATTAAAGACCTAGATAAAAGTAAAAGAGAACTTTAAACTAGTATTAAAAAGTGCCTTTATAGATCTTATCTAACTAAAGTTTTTAGCTACTTCTAAGGGAGAGTAACTTATAGTAGAATAACTTAATAAGATTCTAGTAATAGTAGACTACCTTAACCTAAAAGAAAAGGAGCTTCTCTTTAAAGTTCTAAGTAACAGAGAGAAGGCTCTTATATAGAGTTTTAAGTATTATAGATCTATTTATCTATTTATAGCTCCTCTATAAGTAATTAGAGTTATCCCTTATAAGGCTTAGTAAGTAAGAAGCATACTAATTCTAAAGGTCTTAGAGAGTAATATAATAATAATTTTAAAAGATAAGCTAAAGAAGGGTATCCTTAAGTAAAGCTATATAGCCTACTAGAACCCCTTTTTCCTAATTAGAAAGAAGGATAGGAAGATATATCTTATTAACTCTATAACTAAGATTAATACTATTACCCTATATAATATAGCTTTACTTCTGTCTAGTAATAAGTTTTTAGAAAACTTTATAATATACTAGCTTCTCTTACTATTAGATTTCTTTTCTAGGTATAACTAAGTTCTACTAGATCTATATAGCTATAATATTATAACCTTTATAATACTAATTAGCCTCCTTTAGATATATACTCTGCTTTAAGGAGCTACTAACTCTATAGCCTAGTTTATAAGAGTTATAATATAAATCCTATATAACTTAATCCTAACCTGCTATAAAGCTTTTCTTAATAATATAGCTATTAAGTTTAGTTTATAAGAGTTATAATATAAATCCTATATAATCTAATCCTAACCTGCTATAAAGCTTTTCTTAATAATATAGCTATTAAGGGCCCTACCTTAAAGTATAATAATAAAGAAGTTCCTAGTTACTCCAGACTATATAGATATATTCTGGAGTATATCTAGAATATTAATAAGGTTCTTATTAATATTAAGTTAGCTAGCTATACTATTACTATTAAGAAATTATAGTAGGCCTAGTAATCTATTACTATTATAGGATATATTTATAGTACTAATAGCTAAAAGCTAGAGGAATTAAAGATTATTAAAATTAGGGAATAGGGGGTCTATAATAACCTCTCTGATCTCAGATTCTTTCTTAGTGTTATAATATTCTATTATATTTAGGTTTAGGGGTTTTTAGCTATAGTTAGGCTGCTTATAGTACTCTTAAAGAAGGATACTCTATTTAAATAGAACTAGCCTTAATAGTTAGCTATAGATACTTTTAAAAACTAACTTATCTCTACTTCTATTCTTATTAGACTTAACTATAGCACTAATATAAGTGAAATCTATTTTATAGTTAATACTAGTAGTCTTAGTTAGAGCACTATTCTTAGTTAATATATTAATAGTAAGTATGCAGTTTCTAGATATAAGAGTAGCTTATAGACTAGTACAGAGCTAAACTATAATACTGGGAAGAAGGAGTTAAGGGGTATATTTAAAGCCCTTAAATAAGTTTGCTTTTATCTCTATAGGTGCTACTTTATACTAGAAATAAATACTAAGACTTTTATTACTTAGCTTAATAGTGCTGCCTCTAATCTGCTTAGAGCTCTTATTATCTAATAGATCTTATAGATTTATATATTTAACTTTAAAGTTAAGTACCTATCTAGAAGCTAGAATACTATAGCTAATAGATTATTTTATAAACCTAGCAGACTATTAGATAAGCTTAACTAAGATATTAAAGGAGAAATTAATAACTAGATTAATAAGCAAATCTTCTTTATAGACCTAATTGCTATCTCTTTCTTTAATAAAGTATAAGTAAATAGAAATAGAGTCTGTTTTGCTAAGATCCTTATTATTAAAGTTAATAATATTTTATAAGAGTTTCTAAGACTTATAGATATCTTTAATACTATACTAAATAGCTCTTTATACTAGAATTACTATTTATGCTAAATTACCTACTACCTTAGTACTTTAAGATAGCTAGATAGAATTAAGCCTAGTTTATACTATAAGTTTAAGGAGGAGGCTAGGAAATTCTTTTTAAAGGATAAGTTATTATTTATATATCCTAGTATATATAAGCCTATTCTATAATAAGTTATAGATAATTTATAGACCTAAACTAAGCTTATTATAAAAGTATACTAAGAGAGTAAGTATAGGGGATATAATATAGTTATTAAATAGTTAGTAGAGTGGTATTATTAGTATAGCTTCTACTAATAAGTTAGTAAATAAGTCTAAACTTATAAAGATTATTAGAAGTATAGGCCTAGATATATAGATAACTCTTACTGTTTTTTAGTGCTTTTAGGGCTGCTATTTACTTATATAGTGTTAGATATATAGAAGGTTAGTAAATAGGATATAGTTAAAGCCTAGTGCCTTCTAACTAGATAGATAGAGGCTTAGTGGATATAGTAAGCTAACTCTCACCTTATTACTAAGTTTATATAGAAAGATATTATTTATTACTATAGGCTTTATAGTATGCTTATTATTAATAGAGGCTCTAAGAATAAGGGTGTGGTTATTAAATTTAATTATAAGTATAGGCTTAAGCAGAAAGTTACTGCTACCTATAACCTATATACTAATAGTACTATTAAAGTTAGCTACTAGACTATTATATATATTTTTGCTACTTAGATAAAGAATATAGATAAGAACTTTTAGCTATTCTTCTAAGCTATGCTATTTGCTAATAGAACTTCTATTAGGGCTTTAACTAGCTATAGCTTCTTCTATCTGCTCTATAGGTATAAAGCTATAACTCTAATTAAGATATTTATACTAACCTAGAAAGTGCTAGTATAGAACTAGGTAATAATATCTAAGGAGGAGCTCCTTATATAGATAAAAGCTTTTAAATAGCTTAATAAAAACTATACTACTATATAGAAGATAATTATAGCCTAGTATAAGTATATTATAGATAGGTTTAATTACTAGAAATATTATATCTTATATAGCTAGGAATTAGAAGTAGGTAACCTTATTCTAGTATTTAATATTAAATAGTATATAGATAAGTTTTTAGATAATAAGCTTAACTACTATTAAAAAGGCCTCTTTAGGATCTATTTAAAGGCTTCTAATAATACTTTATATTAGCTTAAGACTCTTATAGGGAAACCCCTTTATAGGTTAACTTATATTAGGAACTGCTTAAAGAAGTTTATTAAGGCTCTAGAAGGTTTTTAGAAACTAAAAGATATTAACTAGTATAGACTTAACTTTATAGATTAACTTAATAAGATTTACCCTACTTATAGTTATCCCTATCCTGATAAAGGTAATAAAGAAGAAGTAGAGAAACCTTTTACTAACTCTAATAATACTAACTCTCTTTTAATAAGTAATTTAGATAGTAATATCTTATAGCAGATTATATACTTAGTAGCGTATTTATAGGCTCTAAAGGAGGCTCTTAACTAGATAAGAGTAATATAGAAACTTTATATAGAGCTTTAGCTATTTAATCTAGTTAGAGATAGTTAGTATACTAGGATAGAAAATAACACTATATAGTCTGCTAGAATTAGCCCTACTATAGAAGATTAGACCCTTTTATATTTATAATAGGTAAGGCTTATACTTTTAGGGGGATTTGCTATACTTTCTGCCTTAATTACTTAACTATAATTCCCTAGCTTAGTATATTAAAATAGATTTTAGAGATAATACTAAGGCTAGCCTACTTATTAAAATAGGCTGAGAACCTTGAGATAAAAATAATAAAACCATACACTTCTATATACTTATATAGGAATATTATAATATTATAGCTTTATATCTAGAGGCTCTAGAATAAAGGAAAGGATCTCTCTAAGTATAATAATCTTATTATAGATATAATCTGTTAAGTAAAAGTAATAAAAGCTTCTAAATAATAAGATAAACTATAATAATACTAACTAATAATGCTTTTCTGTTTGCCTTTCTGCCCTTAATAAGGTGAAAAGTTCTGCTATACTATACTAACTAATATATCTATCTGGGTACCCTCTAAACTAGGCTATCTGCACTGCTCTGTCTTAATTATCTCCTATAGTCTTACCTTAATGCTCTATAAGGAAGACTATATACTAAAGAAAAATTATATAAATAAAAGCTACTATTTATAAAGGAAAAGGCACTTCTTATACTACTTAATTGCTCCTTTTAGGTTATTATAGACCTAATTACTTCTTTTTATAGTTATACTATTCTAGTCTTCTTTATCTAAGCCTATCTTTTATAGGCTTATAAGTCTTATTCTAATCTAAACCTTATTTATATTATCTCTATCTATACTAGCTAGACAGCTGTGAAAAGTGGTAACTATAGTTATTCTTAGAGATATTATCTTTGATTTATTACTAGTAGTTAACTTGCTCTATAATATAGTCCTTATAGCTGTTATAGGTAGGCTAAAGAATATTAGATAAAGCTAGATATAGGGGATATTTCCTAGTAATAATAGTTTAGTATAGTGCTAGAGTGGGAGGGTATAAAGGGGTTATATTTTATCTAGTATTAGGTAGTCTAGCTAGTAAAATAAAAGGGTTAGATAGGGTTAAATCTAGGTCTATAAGGCTAGAGTTATTATTATTAGGAGATAGCAGAGTGCTATAGGGACTAAAAGCTAGTAAGTCTAGGTCTATAATAGTATAGGAGCTAGCTCTGCTAGGGTAATAAGGAGTAGGTTTTCTGCTATTAGGCTTATTAACCTAGCCTTCTATATAGTATAAGGTAAAAGTCCTTATAGGAAGTCTTAGTACTTTAAGAGGTAGTAGGAAGGAGGGTATTCTAGGTATTAGGGGCTATATCTTACTAGTATTACTATATAATTCTGCTATAAGGAGGTCTACCTAGAGTATTTATAAAGGTTTATTACTATAGAGTATAGGGCATTTTATAAACTTAGTAGTAATCTTTAAGATATACTAGGTAACAATTTAGGATTAATTTCTCCTTACTGCCCCTTTTATAGCTACTACTAATACTATACTATTAATAATACTCTTATAAATATAGGCTCTAATTTAATCTACTACTCTAAGACTATATATCTATAAATCCTGCTATTAGAGCTAGGATCTAATTATAGTATTCTTTTAAAGGAGGGTATAAATATTAATAGGAGCTCTAAGAAGCTTATAGTACTAGGAGAGGTTCTCTATAGCCTCTATAAACAGTCTATTAGAATTTCTACTCTAAATTAGGTTAGTATAGTAAGTAGTTCCCCTTTCCTAGTTTACTACTATTATTACCTAGTAGTTACTACTATACTAAATATAAAAGATAGTAATATCTAACTAGGTAAGTAGGTTATAATAGGTATCTATAATTAATAATATTAAGACCTAGTATCTGCTAAGAGAGAGTACTACTCTTATTTGCTAGGTAACTTATCTTCCTAGTATCTATATATATTTACCTAACCTATATATATTAAACTTAGTAAGGTAATATATCTCTTCTACCTTAAAATAGGTTTCTATTACTAGTTTCCCTTAAATATTATAGAGATAAGTAAGGTAGTATTAGGTAACTAATAGAGGCTACTTAGCCTATCCTCTAGTTATATTAAACCTATAGTAGAATTAGATCTATAAAGATAGTATAATATCCTAACTTAACTTAATATACTAGTTAGGTGCCTCCTTTTCCTCTATCTTATTCTTTAGTAGTTCTAGATTACTAGCTAGACCTATAACTAGGAGTTCTAGGGTACTATAAGGGTTATTAATATAGATAGGTTATCTAGAGTTATTAGTATAGTAAGAGCTATAATCTAGATAAAGGAAAAGCTTATTATTATAAAGGTTAAAGGCTCTCTCTCCTATCTATCTGTTTTCTTAGTATATAGTAGTAATAATTCTATTTTAGTAGGTATAGTTTTATATAGTATTAATTATAGGGTAATTATTAATAATATCTCTTGCTCTAGTATTATAGTTCTTAGATAGACTTAGATTTAGGTTTATAAGAGGCTTAATAGGTATATTAATAGGTATAAAAGCTTCTACTACTTAAATATTAGGTATAGATACTTTAAGGTTAAGATTAAGCGTCTTAAAGTATCTAAGATAGAGCTATACTAGAATTAATCCCTCTATAAATATAGAGTTAGAAACTATAAAGTTCTAAGTATAAATTATCTTTTAAATCTTCTTATTATATAGTAGAGAGATAATCTTTTTAATATACTTAGCCCTGTTAGTAGTTCTTAATAGGGTTAGAAAGACTATACTATCTGCCTCTAGATCCCTATTATAGAACTTAGAAGTGATTTGATTTATTTATATATTAAAGATCCTTTTAAAGGAAGAACTAGTCTAGTACTTAGCTAATTCTAGTTATATATAGTAGTAAAGCTACTTAAAGCAGAGTATATCTAATATCTATAGCTGCCCTTTTTAGAGTTAGAGTATATAGATAACTTTAACTAAGCATTTAAGAATAGATATTATACTATTAAGAGGCTTATAGATAGCTATTATAGATCTAATTAGTGTTTTAAGATATAATTCCACCTTCTTATTATACTAAAAGTTATTATAGAAGTAGAAAAAGCCTAAAAGTTAGTTAATAAGTAAGATAGAGTAGAAAACTACTTCTTTACTAATACTCTTCTTAGCTAGTAATTAGAGAATAAGTATAGTAAGCTAGCTTTTCTATATAGTAGCTCTATTATCTTTAATCTTAGTATTAGTAGAGGTATAGTATTATCTAATAAGGCTAATTCTATTAGGGAGATTATAAGTAAGAAGTTAAAAACTAGTCTCTATATTAGAAGCTAAAGGAGAAGTCTTAGTTTAAATAGTCTCTTATAGATTAAATAAGTTAACTATAATAGCTAGCCCTCTTTTATTTCCTTTAGTCTAGCCTAGTTATTAAGATCTAGCAGATTAAGATTATTAGAGATAAATATAGAGTTAAGCTATAGAGATACTAGAGTGAAGCTACTAGAGCTCTTTATATTTAAGGTTCTTATTTAGCTTAAGAGGGAATTAGAGGTGGAAAGGAAGCACCTATTTAGCTAAGTGCTGCTTATTAATTCTTATAGCTAGGATATTTAAGGTTCTCTTAAAGAGAATAGAGTTAGCAGATATAACTATAGTCTTTAAGAGCTTACTATTTTACTTATCTCTCTTTTAAGAAAACTTTTCTAAAATAGTAATAAGAAATACTTTCTTAACCTAGATATTAGTAATCTTAGTAGGAAAACTCTTAAATAAAGATATTATTAAGAATAGGATAAATAGAGGTAATTATAGACTTAATTAAGGCTTTTAGTAAGGGGAAAAGGTTATATAAGTAGTATAAGAGGGTAAAGGTTTATAATATTATAAAGAGAGGGTTATATATAGATAAGTATAGGTTAGAGCAGAAATTTATACTTAAATATCTATAAAGAGAGCTTAGAATATAAATTAAGTTAAGCTATAATACTAAATTAATTATTAATAGGTTAAATCTATTTATATTAAGAGGGATAAAGTAGTTATTTATATATAGGTTAAAGGGGATAGGCTACTAGTTACTAATTATTAACTACCTAGAATAAAGAAATAGAATAAGAATAGGTAGTAAGAGGAGGTAGTTATAAAGGTTAACTCCTTTTCTTATCTAATTAATCTTAACTGTAAGAAAAGCTTAACTCTTTAAGTAAATAATTTAGTAGGAGGTAGGGTAACTAGGTTATATAACTAGACCTCCTCTAGCTCTCTCTAGCTTTTTCTTCTTTTTTTATAATATAATAGAAATAGTAACCCCTCTTTTATATCTGTAAAGTATAACCTTAAGCCTTCTTTAATACTTATTAGTTATAGCTTCTATTAGAAACCCTAATAATTCTTATATGCTAACTTAGCTAAGAAAGTATATCTTCTAGCTTCTTATAAATAAACTAGTTTCTAATAAGAGAGACTATAACTTTTCTCTATATATTAAGCTCTCTATTAACTCCTTTATAGTAAGTAGACTTACTCTTTTAGCTTCTACTTTATATATTTACTAACCTTCTTATATAGGTTATAGTATCTCTTATATAGTACTTATTTAAGCTTCTAGAGCCTTTTTAGCTATACTAGAAAATAGACTTCTATATAAAAGTCTTACTTTTAGATAACTATAAGATTATTATTTATTAGTTCTAAGAGGCTTATACTAGTTCTTGCTATTAGAGCGTAATAGAGAAGAAACTACTATTTTATAGGTATATCTTTATTACCTTAGCAGTTATAGGCATCTTTAAACTTTAGCTAGCAAAGATAATTAATCCTAATAGATCTAAAATTAGCTATAGCTTCTATATTTAAGCTAATAGAGGTTATAATATAGTCTCTTATAGTAGTTATAAGTAGTATACTTACTCTCTCTATAATAAAACTACTAAGGCTTAGATCTATAAGCTATACTTTAAGTATATAAGTATATCTAGTAACACTTATATAAACTATCTTTACTATAAATAAGATTCTAAGTATTCCTTTAACTCTAAGAGAAACTATAAGGCTTTTAGCTATAGTATAGGTAATCTAGAATAATAGAGTAGTGAATTTAAGGGGGTAGTTACCTAGTTCTAGATTAACTAGCAGACTATAGAGAGGTTTAGAGTAACTTATCTAGGGTTTAGAACTATAGTAGAGTACTATAAGACTTAGCTAAAGGAGTATAAGTCTAGGTTACTATTTATTCTTATTAGTTACCCTCTAGCTAATTTAAATATCTCTGTTTTTAATAAGAGAGAGCAGGTTAAAATCCTAACTAGGGTTTAAAGGAAAAGAGCAGGAAAAAGGAAGAACTAATATAATATTCTATATATATAGTAGTTTTTATAGATCTAAAAATATAAATTAATAAATAAAATCCTCTTTATTTAACCTTAAAATGCTTTAATATATATACTCTGTGTAAAGTAATATAGGAAAAATTAGGAAAACCCAGGAAAAATTATATAAAGTTTCTATAAATTAGGTAAAATTAACTAGCTATAATAATGCTTTTCTAATATAGTAGAGCTCCTTAAAATATAGATAAGAGGGTTCCTTTATTTCCAGTTTCTTTAATAATATAACTACTTATAGCTAGGAAAACTTACTAACCTAACTACCTATATAAAGCTATAATTATATAAGAGAATAAGCAAAGAGTTAATTTAAAAGCAAGAATATTATTATAAATATAAAATAGATAAATAATTACTATAGAAGTGAAAACTAAAAAAGAGTAGATAGATAATATAAAATAATATAATATTATATAGAGATATATCTCTCTTAGAATATAGAGTATAGAAGTCTAATCTGGAATAGTAGTATAAAAAATAACTAGCTAGGTATTATAGATATAGCTAAACTATTAAAGTTAAACTATAACTTAAAGACTTTCTAAGTAGTAATAAGCTGGAACCTAGCACTTAAAGTAGAAGGCTATCTAGTTAAGGTAGGAGGCTATAAAGAGAGATCTCCTAGAATAAGGCGTAGAATATCTAAGCAGTAATAGAGAGAAATAGAGTATACTAATTACTAGAAAGGTTATAGTATGCTCTTAATAGGTTCTATATAGCAGGACTTGCTATAAGTATAGTAGTAATCTTAGTGGTATAATCCCTGATATAACTATAGTGCTTAGGCTAGATACTATTATTACTAGTAAAATTAGAACTATAAGAGTATAAGAGCAGACTTAAATAGTAAGCAGAATAATATAGGTGTAAGTAGGCTAGTCTTAGTATTATCTCTATAGTTTATTTTATTATACTAAGCTAGGGAATTATAGTTAAGTAATTAAGGCAGAGAGCATAGCAAGGCTCCCTCTAAGAGAGTAAGCCTTGCCTATTATAAATATAAAAAGGTATATTTCTCTATAGCAGTGCTAATTCTAGCAGGTTATACTATATTATTCCCTATTTTAGTATACTAACTATCTCTAACTAGGTTAAATAGCTAAAGCTCTATATAAAGTTTCTATATTACTCTTATCTAGTTAAGAGCCTCTTTTAGAGCCTATAAATATACTACTAAGTATATAATCTGCTATAAGATATTGCTATCTAGATTGCTTATTAATAAAGGGTTAGTATTATTAGAGTTAGTAAAAGGTTTCTCTGCTTCTTCTTTATTACCTTTATTAGAGTAGGGGTAACTATAGGTGGGGTAAATCTTACTAAATTAGTCTATAAGGTTAAGTCTATACTAGTTAATATCTTCTAGTTTCTAAAAACCTTCTAGGACTTTAATAAACTTCTTTAGGTGGTTTCTAGTATAAGTTAACCTATAAAGAGATTTCCCTATAAGTATCTTAAGCTGATATAAAGTATTATTAGAAGCCTTTAAATAGATCTTAAAGGGGCCTTTCTATTAGTAGTTAAGCTTAGTATTTAAAGACTTATCTATATACTATTTAATATTAAATGCTAGGATAAGGTTATCTACTTCTAATTCCTAACTATATAAGATATAGTATTTCTAGTAATTAAACCTATCTATAATATGCTTATACTAGGCTGTGATTATCTTTTATATAGTAGTATAGTTCTTATTAAGCTATTTAAAAGCTCTTATTTATATAAGAAGCTCCTTCTTAGGTATTATTACCTAGTTCTATACTAGCACTTTCTAGATTAGTATAAATATCTTAATTAGGATTATAGCTTTATACCTATAGAGCAGGTAAAAGGGGCTATAGCTAGTTAAAGCTCTAATAGAAGTTCTATTAGTAAATAGTATAGCTTAGAAGGATAGCTAGAAGTTCTTATCTATATTCTTTATCTAAGTAGTGAGAGTATATATAATAGTCTAGTAGCTAACTTTAATAGTGCTATTAGTGTGCAGGTTATAGATAGCAGTAACTTTTTGCTTAAGTCTATATTTTTAGTTAAATTTAATAACTATACCCTTATTCTTAGAGCCTCTATTAATAATAAGTATATTATAGAGCCTATAGTAATAAATAATATTCTCCTATATAAACTTAGTAATAAGCTAAGAGTTAGCTTACTATATCTACTAAGCCTCTACCTACTTAGTTAGGAGGTACTAGGCTTTAACTATATTCTATTTACTAACCTTTTATATATCTAATACTATATAAGTAAATAGCAGCTCTGAGAGTGCTAAGAAATAGTAAGAGTTATTTATATACCTAGATCTATATTTCTAATAATCTTTATAAGTTTAGACTTATTTACTAACTTATTAGTAGAGGCTATACTAGTAATACTACTCTGCTAACTATTTAATAACTATATTATATCTCCTATACCCACTCTCTTAGTATGCTTTTATAATAAGCTTAGTTTAGGTCTATAAATTATCTATAATTTGTTATAGGGTAGGCTTATATATGCTAGGATATATAAATAATAACTTATCCTTTAGGAAGAATTTCCCAGCCTCCTCTTTAAACTTATAGTATAAACTAGACTTAATTCTATCTAGCTATTTTAAGGTACTGAGATAGTAGGTAATTTAATATAAATAGTAATTCTAGTATAAAGAGCTATCTAGTATAGTATTAGAGATATCTATAAGCCTTAGAGACTCTTATAGGATATTATTAACTTTAGTAGTGAGAATCTTAGTAGAATAGACTCTATCTTTATCTACTTATACTTTATTAAAGAAAGAGATAGTAATTAGGTTTATAAAGAAGATTTACTTATTAATCTAGTTATTAATTTCTCCTTTAGTGTCTTAGTTAAGCTTATCTAATAGTCTGCTAGGTTTATAAGATAATCTATTAGCTATAGTATTCTAGCTTCTAGGTAGATACTTAATTTTAAAGTTAAATATATAAATCTATAAGATCTATTAGATAATAAGAGCTCTAGGCAGGTTAGAGGTAGTACTATTAAGCTAAGTAATAAGGATTTTAGTATCTATTTCTAGTATAAAGTAGTACTTATAGAGATAAAAGTAAACTTATTTAAGAGCCTTAAGTATACTTCTTAACTCCTTCTTTTTAGTATTATAGTTTAGCTCTATACTAGCCTATAAGCTACTCTTATATCTAGAAACTATATACTTACTATTAATATATTAACTAAGAATAGCACCCTAACTAAGACTGCTAGTATTAACTATAAGGTAGATTTTACCTATATTAGTGCTATAGTTAAGTCTAATAAGAATAGAAGTAGAGGTAAGTTAGTTCTTAAAAGTATCTATAGCTAACTATTAAGGCTAGTTCTATTTAAATAGAATATCCTTTTTTAAGAGCACTATAAGCAGCCTAGCTATAGCTAAAAACCCCTAAATCTAAATATAATAGAATATTATAATACTAAGAAAGGATCTAAGATTAGTAAGGTTATTATAGACCCCCTATTTCCTAATTTTAATAATCTTTAATTCCTCTAGCTTTTAGCTATTAGTGCTATAAATATATCCTATAATAGTAACAGATTACTAGGCTTACTATAATTTCTTAATAGTAATAGTATAGCTAGCTAACTTAATATTAATAAGAACCTTATTAATATTCTAGATATACTTTAGGATATATCTATATAGTCTGGAGTAACTAGAAACTTCTTTATTATTATACTTTAAGGTAGGGCTCTTAATAGCTATATTATTAAGAAAAGCTTTATAGCAGGTTAGAATTAGGTTATATAGGATTTATATTATAACTCTTATAAACTAGGCTATAGAATTAGTAGCTCTTTAAGGCAGAGTATATATCTAGAAGAGACTAATTAGTATTATAAAGGTTATAATATTATAGCTATATAGATTTAGTAGGACTTAGTTATACTTAGAGAAGAAATCTAATAGTAAGAGAAGCTAGTATATTATAAAGTCTTCTAAGAACTTATTACTAAATAGGAGCAAAGCTATATTATATAGGGTAATAATATTAATCTTAGTTATAGAGTTAATAAGATATATCTTTCTATTCTTCTTTCTAACTAGAAAGAAGAAGTTCTAGTAGACTATATAGCTTTATTTAAGGATATCCTTCTTTAGCCTATTTTTTAGAATTATTATTATATTACCCTCTAAGGCTTTTAGGATTAGTATACTTCTTACTTACTAAATCTTATAAGGGATAACTCTAATTACTTATAGAGAAGCTATAAATAGATAAATAGATTTATAATACTTAAAACTCTATATAAGAGCCTTCTCCCTATTACTTAGAACTTTAGAGAGAAGCTTCTTCTCTTTTAGGTTAAGGTAGTTTACTATTACTAGGATCTTATTAAGTTATTCTACTATAAGTTACTCTCTCTTAGAAATAGTTAAAAACTTTAGTTAGATAAGGTTTATAAAGGTGCTTTCTAATACTAGTCTGAGATTCTCTTTTACTTTTATCTAGGCTTTTAACTTCTACTCTAGGTCTCTTTTAGATACTAAGCTATTAGAAGGTAAGTTATTAACTAGCTAGACTTTCTTATCTTTTATTTTATATATTATATTAACCTCTCTATATATAAAGGATAGAGTATTATTATAGATAAAATTAGCTCTTAGTTTATTCTAGATTCTTATTAGAACCTTTTCTAGGAGGTTTTCTCTCTAGTAGAACTAATAGTATACTTAGATATTAGCTATATTAAATCTAATTCTCTATTCTAAGTTAAATAGATTTATAAAGAGTAAGGGATATATTCTAGTAGAAAGGAGAAGTTATTAAAGCTTTTTATTAGTTATAAACTTTAATAGGTTAGTCTTATATACTACTTACTCCTTATAATATTTCTAGATAATAGGGTTAAATCCCTTAACTATATAGCTAAGAGCTTTAGTATACTTAGATTCTCTTATATTAAGAATACTAATAGCAGTCTTCTAGTCTCTAAAAAAGGTAGCCTTACTATATATAAGAAGGTGCTTAGCTATTCTAAATAATATAAGCTTAGTACTATTATATAGCTTAGTAGAAATTAGCTCCTCCTTCTACTAATAGGTTAGCTAGTCTCTATCTCTGCTTTACTTTTAGAAGAAGAGAGGCTTACTTAGAATATTAGTTAGAAGTGCTAGAACCTCTTCTACCTTATAGCTAGGTATATAGTTAGGGTTTATATAGTTAGCTTCCTTTCTCTTTTTCTAGTAGTAATATTTATAAAACTCCTTTAAAAAGGGTTTATAATAGTTAAGGTGCTACTTATCTTTGCAGAATTAGCACCTAGGAGCATACTCTTATAATTCTAAAATAGCCTAGATAATTACTTCTATTCTTAGTATAATAGCCTGCTTAAGAGAAACTTTAAGTACTATATAGAAGATATTATTATTTTTATTAAATATTACTAAAACCTTCTTATCCTCCTCTAATTTCTCTTAGACTAGAAAGTTAAAACCTTCTAGTAAATTAGCTTTTACTACTAGTATTACCTCCTCTAGTATATATAGACTAGCCTAGCCTTCTAGGTTATAAAGCTATAGCTATAAACTTTTACTTAGTTATCTATTAATTTCTATAATTGCTAAGCTAGTTACTATATTAGGATTAGTAGTAGTAGCCTCTATTTTCCCTCCTCTATAGGAATTAAATAGGCTTACTAAGTGTGAGAGAAGCTAGCAGGGTTAGAGAGAATAGTAGCAAAGTAACTAGTAGAATCTAAAGTATAAAACGTTAAAGGAGCATAGATTTTCTAATTACTAGTCTAAAAGATACTAATTACCTAAGTTAATAAGTATTCTAGTATTATTCTAGTATATATAATAAATAGAGCTTTAAGGATTATATTCTTAGATATCTTACTATATAGGCTAATAAAGAAGGATATATTAGATATATAATAGCTGCTAATATAGATATTCTTAACTATAATATCTTTAAAAGTTATTATAGCTTAAGTATCTATAAAGCCTTAAACTTTAAAATATATAGGGATAATACTCTCCTATATTTTATTATAGCTAATATATTTCTCAGAGATAATATTAATAGTAGTACTAGTATTAATAATTCTATACTACTCTAAGTGTGTAAACTAGCTAATCTTTATAGTAACCTAGAAATATAGTATAATAAAGTTTTATATAGTAAGAACTTAGTGCTAGTAGGTAACTATAATATAGTATAGGTGCTCTACTAAATTATTAAGGGAAGTAACTAGTATATTAAGGTCTTTTTTAGGTTAAGTGCTAGGCAGAATAATATCTATTATATTAACACCTGCTATATTATAGAGAGGTAGTTAACTGAAGATAGAAAGTGCTAGACTGCTTATAAAGGCTTAGAAATTATAGATTATATCTATAAAGGGAGGAAAAATACTAGTTAAAGGGAAGGGGGTTAAGTAGGATACTAAGTAAAAGAGGATTATATCTAAACCTTACTCTTAGTCTATTATAGTAGCTTTATAAAGTGTCTAAATTGCTATAGCCTCCTCTTTATAAACCTAGACTTAAATACAAGCCTTAATAGTACTAACCTCTACCTATAAGAGTGCTTTATACTAGAATATAAGGGTTAGGTCTGCTTATATATTATTCTAATACCTAATTTCTTATATAAGCTAGCTACTTAATCCAGGAGCTTTTATAATATAGCTAAGTAGATCTCTCTCTATAGGTATAGATATATCTAGCTATTAATTACTATTCTACTAGAGGTAGTTCTAGATAACTAGCTTTATATACTTATAGACTATATTATTATAGTTATACTAAATCTAGTAAAAAAAGGATTTAGAGATAGTAACCTTTCTATCTACTTACTTAGCTTATAGGTTTTTAGTAAGGATTTAGCCCTCTAATATTATAATAAAAGATTTAGGTTAAGGAGTCTTAGCAGCTTCTAAGAGGCTATTATTAACTAGAGTATCCTTATCCTTATCTATAACTTCCTTAATATAAAGCTCTGGAAGTAGAGTAGGAAAATAAGTTATATTTAGGTCTATAATATAAACCCTCTTTTTAGATCTAGTAGCAGGATAAGGTATTATATAGTAATTCTAAGTTTATAATCTAGTTATAGTATTAATACTAGTATCTACAAAGAGGATAACAGCTAGAGTGCTAGAAGCTAGTATATAGATATTAAGGATATTATAGATAGTATCTAAGATTACTATACTAATAAGAGGAGCCTTTATAGCTAAAGCAGAGATTAGAGGCCTCAGAGTTCTCTATATAGTATACTAGGTATACTTATTAAACTATTTATAGCTCTTAAGCTAGAACTTAACTCTCTAAAAACTTAGAAAGTATCTATAAAGGGTAAAAATACTAACTTCTAGCTACTTAGTTTTATCTATACTAGCTATAAGAATTAGAAAAGAAATAATTATCAGGTTATACTAGCCTTATTAGTAGCCTTTATTAATCTCTTTATTAGAAACCTAGATATAGAGAGAACCCTATAGAGTGCTAATCTACTAACAGCCTCTATAAAATAAGTATAACTTTATATTAGAGAAGGCTCTAATAGCTTTATAATTTCTAGTAAGATATCTTTTCTTATTATAGGTATAGTAGATATTAGAGTTAATAGTCTCTATAAATCTTAGAGGTCTTAGCTAGTAGTAAGATTTAAGGCCTATAAAGTCTAAGTAACTACCTCCCCTTAAATTAAAGAGTATATAGCTATATCCTCTATATATAAAGCTATAGTTATAAGAGTTACTACTATAATAGTTATACTATAAGGGCTTCTATATAGGCTAGGTGTCTAATATATTAGCAGTATATATACTAACTTTATTAATAATATGATTATATTAAAGAGTATTAGCATAGTACCTAGTTCTAATCTGCTTAATCTCTATATCTTTAAGATAGATAGTAAGGTTATCTACTTAGGCCTTCTAGTTAGGAGTACTAGTTATCTTATCTTTTAGCTTAGCCTTTACAGATAATACTTTAGATTACTTATACTTAAGCATAGTAACTAGTATACTAGCTAGAATATCCTCTCTAATACCTTATAGTTATATATATATCTATTAAAACTAAACCTATCTAGTAATTATAACCTCTATCTAAATCTAAGAAACTAAAAGAAGATTCTAGTAGTTCTTATAGAGGATCTTTAAAATATACCTTATAGTCTACTCAGAGAAGTAATAAAAGATAATATAGTTAATCTCTATATTAGATAGTATAGAAAGTCTCCTTTTAGCCACTCTATCTTAAAGGTTACTAATCTTAGTAAGAAACTTAGAGATATATCTAGAATTACTAATCTCTAGGCTAGAAATAAGGCTTTAAAGCTTCTTATTAGAGTCTAGATAAGTATTTAGGTTTATAATACTATATATCTTATAGAGGTTATCTTTAAGAGAGAGCTAATTATTATATTAAGTAGAAATACTCTTAAAGGTTTGCTAATAGGCTTTAATATAGTACTAGCTAACTAGGGTGATTATCTTCTCCTTATTTTAGCTATAAAGCTTAGTATAGAATAAATAATCCTTAAAGAAGTTAGAAATATTATTACTAATAAACTTAGAAGCTTTTAGACTATAAGAGATAATTAGAGTAGTAGTATATTACTTCTAGATAGCTTTAGCTAATTTCTTAATTACTTTTATAGTACTAATAGTAAGTAGAGAGGCTAAGTCTCCTATAAAAGGTATAGCTATAGCCTTTATAGATATAACCTTATCTAGCTATTAGTTTAAATCTGCTCCCTATAGTCTAAGAGGAGCTATACCTCTATAGTTCTTATACTTATTATAGATATCCTTACTAATATAAACCTAGTAACTAATCTTAGCACTTTAGAACTATAAAGGTAAAGACTTCTCAGATCTATTATTATCTATAGTAGTAGAGTAAAGAGCTTATTTCTAAATACTTTTAAATATAGCTTCTTTAAAAGGTTCTATACCTAGAGTATAGTTCTTAGAGCTAGAAGGGTTTAAAGTAAATATACTAACTTTAAGGGCTCTCCCAGATTTCTTAGAGTGTTACTCAGATATAGTATAGTAAGTAGTTAATATAATTTATTATAATTTAATATTAGTATTAATATTAAAGTTTATTAATATTTAAATTATTTAATAATAAAAGAGAAGGGTTATATAGTGATTTAATCTATAATAATTAAGTAGATAGAGAGAAAGAGAGCTTTAACCTCCTTCTCTTTCTAGGTAGTAGTTATAAATTATAGACTAGGAGTAGTTATAGCTTCTATTCCTCCTATAAGTATATAGGCTCTCCTTCTTAATATAGCTAGGAGTAGTTATAGCCTCTATCCTATCTATAAGTTTATAGACTCTTTTCTATTCTTTCTTATAAGTAATATAACACTATAATTTCCTTAATCTTATAGATATTAACTATATAGTAACTAAGATAGGGTTTAAATCCCCTTAGTTAAGCTTATTAGCCTAACTAGTATTATTAATTTATTACTTTATTACTAATTATTAGGTTCTAGGTTATAGAAAGCAGATACTAGCTCCACTTTTATAAGGATTAAGGAGAAAAGAGAAAACTTTTTAATCTAGCAAAGTTTAAAGCTATTATAGCTAGATTTTCAGGGTCTTAAGCATTTCTATTAAAAACTCTAACTATATAGCTATTATACCTAGTATTTTCTTAGATTAGATCTATAAAGAGGCTTCTAAATATTATTTCATAAAGTCTATTATTATTACTGCTAAGTTTATAAAGTTAATATTCTATTAAGTAGTTAGAATAATATATTATAGTTCTATATTAAATATAAGCCTGTTTATATAGCATAGAAGTATACCTCTTTTAAGTATTATAGAGGAAGTTTTAAGAGAGAAGAATCTGCCTCTAAGTACTATTAAAACAGGCTAAGAACCTCAAAATAAAAATAATAAAACCACACACTCCCACACACTTATATAGAAATATTATAATATTATAGCTTTATATCTAGAGGCCCCAGAACAAAGAAAAGAATCTCTCTAAGCATAATAACCTTATTATAGATATAATCTATTAAGTAAAAGTAATAAAAGCTTTTAAATAATAAGATAAACTGTAATAATACTAACTAATAATACTTCTCTATCCTCCTTTCTACCCTTAATAAAGTGAAAAGTCCTGCTATACTATGCTAACTAATATACCTGTCTAGGCACTCTCTAAACTAGGCTATCTGCACTGCTCTGTCTTATTATACCTATATTATTCTGCTTACTATATAAGTCTGCTCTTATACCCTTATAGTTTTAATCTTACTAATAATAGTAGTATTAAGTCTAAGTATTATAGTTATATTAAAGATTATACTACTAAGATTACTACTATACTTATAGTAAGTTCTGCTATATAGAACTTATTAGGAGTATACTATAACCTTTCTAGTAATTAATATGCTCTGTTTCTCTCTGTTACTGCTTAGGTATTCTATGCCTTATTCTAAGAGATCTCTCTTTATAGCCTCCTGCCTTAATTAGATAGCCTCCCACTTTAAGCACTAGGTTTTAGCTTATTATTACTTAGAAAGTCTTTAAGTTATAGTTTAACTTTAATAGTTTAGCTATATCTATAGCACCTAGCTAGTTATTTTTTATACTACTGCTCTAGATTAGACTTCTATACTCTATATTCTAAGAGGGGTATATCTCTATATAATATTATATTATTTTATATTATCTATCTGCTCTTTTTTAGTTTTTACTCCTATAATAATTATTTATTTATTTTATATTTATAATAATATTTTTACTTTTAAATTAACTCTTTGCTTATTCTCTTATATAACTATAGCTTTATATAGGTAGTTAGATTAGTAAGTTTCTCTAGCTATAGGTAGTTATATTACTAAAGAAACTAGAGATAAAGAAACCCTCCTATCTATATTTTAAGGAGCTCTACTATATTAGAAAAGTATTATTATAGCTAGTTAATTTTACCTAATTTATAGAGATTTTATATAATTTTTTCTAGGTTTTTCTGATTTCTCCTATATCACTTTATATAGAGTATATATATTAAAGCATTTTAAGGTTAAATAAAGAGGATTTTATTTATTAATTTACATTTTTAGTTCTGCAAAAACCACTATATATATAGAATATTATATTAGTTCTTCCTTTTTTTTATTCTTCTTCTTTAAACTCTAGTTAGGATTTTAACCTGCTCCCTCTTATTAAGAATAGGGATATTTAAATCAGCTAGAGGGTAACTAGTAAGGATAAATAGTAACCTAGATTTATACTTTTTTAGCTAAGTTTTATAGTGCTCTATTATAGTTTTAAACCCTAGATAAGTTACTCTAAACCTCTCTATAGTCTGCTAGTTAATTTAGAACTAAGTAACTATCCCCTTAAATTTACTACTCTATTACTCTAGATTATCTATACTATAGCTAAAAGCTTTATAGTTTCTCTTAGAGTTAAAGAAATACTTAGAATCTTATTTATAGTAAAGATAGTTAGTATAAGCATTACTAGGTATGCTTATATACTTAAAGTATAGCTTATAGATCTAAGCTCTAGTAGCCTTATTATAGAGAGAGTAAGTATATTACTTATAACTACTATAAGGGACTATATTATAACTTCTATTAGCTTAAATATAGAAGCTATAACTAACTTTAGGTTTATTAGGATTAATTATCTTTACTAGCTAAAGTCTAAAAGTACTTATAACTACCAAGGTAATAAAGATATACTTATAGAATAGTAGTCTCTTCTCTATTATGCTCTAGTAGTAAGAACTAGTATAAGCCTCCTAGAACTAATAAATAATAATTTTATAGTTATTTAAAGGTAGAACTTTTATATAAAAGTCTACTTTCTAGTATAGCTAGAAAGGTTCTAGAAGCTTAAGTAAGTACTATATAAGAAATACTATAACCTATATAAAAAGGTTAGTAAATATATAAAATAAGAGCTAAAGGAGTAAGCTTACTTACTATAAAGGAGTTAATAGAGAGCTTAATATATAGAGGGAAGTTATAGTCTCTCTTATTAGAAACTAATTTATTTATAAGGAGCTAGAAGATATGCTTTCTTAGCCAGGTTAGTATATAAGAATTATTAGGGTTCCTAATAGAAGCTATAACTAATAAGTACTAAAAAAGGCTTAAGGTTATGCTTTGCAGATATAAAAGAGAAATTACTATTTCTATTATATTATAGAGAAAGAAGAAAAAGCTAGAGAAAAACTAGAAAAAGTTTAGTTATATAACCTGGTTACTCTGCCTCCTACTAAATTATTTACTTAAAGGGTTAAGCTTTTCTTATAGTTAAGATTAATTAGATAAGAAAAGGAATTAACCCTTATAACTACCTCCTTTTACTACTTATTCTTATCCTATCTCTTTATCCTAGTTAGTTAATAATTAGTAACTAGCAGCCTGCCCCTTTAACCTATATATAAATAACTACTTTATCTCTCTTAATATAAATAGATTTAACCTATTAATAATTAATTTAGTATTATAGCTTAACTTAATTTACACTTTAAGCTCTTTTTATAAATATTTAAGTATAAATTTCTACTCTAACCTATACTTACCTATATATAACTCTCTCTTTATAATATTATAAACCTTTACTCTCCTATACCACTTATATAACCTTCTCCCCTTACTAAAAGCCTTAATTAAGTCTGTAATTACCTCTATTTACTCTATTTTTAATAATATCTTTATTTAAGGGTTTTCCTACTAAAATTACTAATATCTAGGTTAAGGAAGTATTTCTTATTACTATTTTAGAGAAGTTTTCTTAGAAGAGAGATAAGTAAAATAGTAAGCTCTTAGAGACTATAGTTATACCTGCTAACTTTATTCTCTTTAAAAGAACCTTAAATATCCTAGCTATAAGGATTAATAAGTAGTACTTAGCTAGATAGATGCTTCCTTTCTGCTCCTAATTCCCTCTTAAACTAAATAAGAACCTTAAATATAAAGAGCTCTAATAGCTTTATCCTAGTACTCCTATAGCTTAACTCTATATTTATTTCTAATAGCTTTAACCTACTAGATCTTAATAACTAGGCTAGATTAAAGGGAATAAAGGAGAGCTAGCTATTATAGTTAACTTATTTAATCTATAAGAAACTATTTAGACTAAGACTTCTCTTTTAGCTTTTAATATAGAGACTAGTTTTTAACTTCTTACTTATAACCTCTCTAATAGAATTAGCCTTATTAAATAATACTATACCTCTACTAATATTAAAATTAAAGATAGTAGAGCTGCTATATAGAAAAGCTAGCTTACTATACTTATTCTCTAATTACTAGCTAAGAAGAGTGCTAGTAAAGAAGTAGTTTTCTATTTTACCTTACTTATTAACTAACTTTTAGGCTTTTCCTACTTCTATAATAACTTCTAGTATAATAGGAAGGTGGAATTATATTTTAAGATACTAATTAGGTCTATAATAGCTATTTATAAGCCTCTTAATAGTATAATATCTATCCTTAAGTACTTAGTTAAAGTTATCTATATATTTTAACTCTAAGAAGGGCAGCTATAGATATTAAATATACTCTGCCTTAAATAGCTTTACTACTATATATAACTAGAGTTAGCTAAGTACTAGACTAGTTTTTCTTTTAAAGAGATCTTTAATATATAGATAAATTAAATTATTTCTAAGTTCTATAATAGAGATCTAGAAGTAGATAGTATAGTCTTTCTAACCTTATTAAGGACTACTAATAGAGCTAAGTATATTAAAAAGATTATCTCTCTACTATATAATAAAAAGATTTAGAAGATAATTTATACTTAGAACTTTATAGTTTCTAACTCTATATTTATAGAGGGATTAATTCTAGTATAGCTCTATCTTAGATACCTTAAAATACTTAATCTTAACCCTAAAGTGTCTATACTTAATATTTAAGTAATAAGAGCTTTTATACCTATTAATATATCTATTAAGCTGCTTATAGATCTAAATCTAAGTCTATCTAAGAACTATAGTACTAAGGTAAGAGATATTATTAATAATTACCCTATAGTTAATACTATATAGAACTATACCTACTAAAATAGGATTATTACTACTATATACTAAGAAAACAGATAGATAGGGAAGAGGGCTTTTAACTTTTATAATAATAAGCCTTTCCTTTATCCAGGTTATAGCCCTTACTATACTAATAATCCTAGATAACCTATTTATATTAATAACCCTTATAGTATTCTAAAACTCCTAGTTATAGATCTAGCTAGTAATCTGGAACTACTAAAGAATAAGATAGAGGAAAAGAAGGCACCTAACTAGTATATTAAGTTAAGTTAGAATACTATGCTGTTTTTATAGACCTAATTCTACTATAGATTTAATATAACTAGAAGATAGACTAAGTAGCCTCTATTAGTTACCTAATACTACCTTACTTATTTCTATAATATTTAAGGGAAACTAGTAACAGAAACCTATTTTAAGGTAGAAGAGATATATTACCTTACTAAGTTTAATATATATAGGTTAGGTAAATATATATAGACTCTAGGAAAATAAGTTACCTAGTAAATAAGAGTAATACCCTCTCTTAGTAAGTACTAGGTTTTAATATTATTAATTATAGATATCTATTATAACCTATTTATCTAATTAGATATTACTATTTTTTATATTTAGTATAGTAGTAACTACTAGGTAATAATAGTAGTAAACTAGAAAAAGGAAACTACTTACTATACTAATCTAATTTAGAGTAGAAATTCTAATAGACTATTTATAGAAGCTATAGAGGATTTCTTCTAGTACTATAAGCTTTTTAGAGCCTCTATTAATATTTATACTCTCTTTTAAAAGAATACTATAGTTAGATTCTAGCTCTAATAGCAGGATTTATAGATATATAGCCTTAGAGTAGTAGATTAGATTAGAGTCTATATTTATAAGGGTGTTATTAATAGCATAGTATTAGTAGTAGCTATAGAAGGGGTAGTAAGGAGGAATTAATTCTAAATTATTATCTAGTATATCTTAAAGATTACTACTAAGTTTATAAAATACTCTATGCTCTATAGTAATAAACCTTTATAAATACTCTAGATAGACCTCCTTATAGCAGAATTATATAGTAACACTAATAAGATATAGCTTCTAATACCTAGAATACCCTCTTTTCTACTACTTTTTAAAGTACTAAGGCTTTCTATAAGGACTTTTACCTTATACTATATAGAAGGCTAGATTAGTAAGCCTAATAGCAGGAAACCTACTCCTTATTACCCTAGCAGGGCTAGCTTCTATACTATTATAGACCTAGACTTACTAGCTTTTAGTCCCTATAGCACTTTACTACCTCCTAGTAATAATAACTCTAGCCTTATAGATCTAGGTTTAACCCTATCTAACCCTTTTATTTTACTAGCTAGACTACCTAATACTAAATAAGATATAACCCCTTTATACCCTTTTACTCTAGTACTATACTAAACTATTATTACTAAAAAATATCCCCTATACCTAGCTTTATCTAATATTCTTTAGCTTACCTATAATAGCTATAAGAACTATATTATAGAGCAAGTTAACTGCTAGTAATAGATTAAAGATAATATCTCTAAGGGTAACTATAGTTACTACTTTTTATAGCTGCCTAGCTAGTATAGATAGAGATAATATAAGTAAGGTTTAGATTAGAATAAGGCTTATAAGCTTATAGAAGATAAGCCTAGATAAAGAAAACTAGAATAGTATAACTATAAAAAGAAGTAATTAGGTCTATAATAACCTAGGAGGAGTAATTAGATAGCATAGAGATTGCCTTTTTCTTTATAAATAGTAGTTTTTATTTATATAATTTTTCTTTAGTATATAGTCTTTCTTATAGAATATTAAGGTAAGACTATAGGGGATAATTAAGATAGGGTAGTATAGATAGCCTAGTTTAGAGGGTGCCCAGATAGGTATATTAGTTAGTATAGTATAGCAGGACTTTTGCCTTATTAAGGGCAGAGAGGAGGATAGAGAAGTATTATTAGTTATTATTATTATAGTTTATCTTATTATTTAAAAGCTTTTATCACTTTTACTTAATAGATTATATCTATAATAAGGTTATTATACTTAGAGAGATCCTTTCCTTTATTCTAGGGCCTCTAGATATAAAGCTATAATATTATAATATTCCTATATAAGTATATAGGAGTGTGTGGTTTTATTGTTTTTGTTTCAAGGTTCTTAGCCTGTTTTAGTATTAGTATAGTGTTATTCTTATCTAGTTTTTCTATTCTTTTAGTATTCTAGTTTAGAGAGTCTATTAGCTTATTATTATTATTCTTACTAGTAATACTAATATTACTAGCCTTATATTATAGATAGATAACTATTAATTAGAAGGTCTAAGATCTATATAGAAGGTTAAGTATATAGGTTTTGCTATTAATAGTAAGAAGTTTATATAGTTCTTACTATCTCTTCTTTTTATAGTAGATATATATAAGTAAGAGTAGTAATAGCTATAGAGTCTTATATATATCTAGTCTATTATAGATAGTAAGGGCTTCTAAAACTTAGTATAAGGCCTGGACTCTTTAGAGGTTTTCTATTACCCTTTATATAGTAGCTACCTGTTTCTAGATTTCTAGAAATAGAGGGGATTTATTAGTAAGTTATAAGTATACTTTAAAAATAAGTAATATTAAAACTAGGCCTTTTAGCTTTATAGTGTTATTAATAGTCTTTAAAGCTATTTAGAGAACTATTTTATAATCTATATTAAAAAGGTCTTAGTAAATTATATTATAGACTCTTTAAAGAATTATATAATACTTCTTAACTTTATTTATAGAGTTATAAGCCTTAATAGGGACTTTAGTAGCAGTTATTAATATTAAATAGAATATGCTATACTACTTAGATAAGCTGAAATTAGTATTAGTATTAGTAATTGCTATATCTAGAAGTCTAAGATAGATATAGATTTAGTATTATTTAAGCATATTAAGTGCTATGCTTACTAATAGATTCTATAGAAATCTTCCTATATTAAAGGTAGTAGCAGTATTAACTATATAAAGTACTGGTTTTAAGTTAAGGTAAATAATATTAATAACTATAATATAGTTAAAGTTATAGTTATTCTTAAGAGTGAATTTAAAGCGATTTAGAGCTTCTATATTAAGTTAGTAATATTTACAAAACTTTATAAGATATTTAAGTATTTATATTTTAACTTAGTAGCCTAACTGCTATAAAACCCTATAAAGTTAGTAGACTAATAGATATCTAAAATATTAATAGAGTTAGTATAACTTAGTCTCTATAAGGTTATTCCAGGCTAATATCTTCTCTATATCTAATAGTAGCTATAGATAACCCTATTTATAAATAATAGAGATAATTAGGTCTTCTTATTATAAATAGTTTCTTAGATTATTAAATTAAATATCTAGTTTATCTATATCTATAAGGTATAGAAGAAAAGGGGTATTTACTAATATAATATAGAATATTATTTCTCTAAAAGGTATAGGGATAACTATTATTTCTATTAATTTAATTACTCTCCCTAGACTAAATTTAATACTTACTCCTTCTATAATAGTAGAGTTAATTATAATATTAAGTAACTTAGTTCTTTTAAGTATAATCTATTAGTTATAACTAGCTATTGAAAATCCTATAGCTTCTATATTTAGAATAATACTCTAGAAAGTCTTTAAAGAATACCTTCTATTAAGTATAAAGATATTAATAGGGATATTATTAGTTATTTATTTAAAAGAGTTATAGTAGGTAATCCTATAATAAGCTACTTAGTTAAGTAGGTACTTAGTAATAGTATTCTTATCTACTAAATAGATTAATTAGATATTTAGGTTTATAAATTAGGTAAAGAATAAAGTCTGCTATTTATTATTAGATTATTAGTTCTCTTAACTATCTTACTCTTTTCTAAATAACTAGAGGTATATCTTAATCTCTTTATCCTCCTTATTATTTATTATTAAATTATTATAACCCTTATCTTTATTCCCTTTATATTAAGTAAGAAATTACTAGTAAGCTATCTTTAAAGTATCTTAAATTTATAAATTACTTTAAAAGTAGAAGTATACCTTATTCCTCTCTTTTTATATATAGTTTATTAAATAGTAGCCTATCTTCTTATAGATATAGTATCTCTACTTCTAGGAATCTTACTATTACTTTAAATTATCTTACTTAAAGTTTTAGTATAAACTAGAGTAGCTAAATCGATTTTTCTAGTCTTAGCTATTATATTTATAATCTGTTTAGTATTACTTAGTATAGTATTATAGTTATAGAGATAATTAACTATTTCTAAATATAACTATATTACTAATTATAACTTTAAGCTAGTTATAGAAGCTATTAAACTTTATTATAGAGTTTATAGTAGCTTATTTATATTTCTTAACCCCTTAGTAACCTTAAAGGAGTTAGTTATATAGGATCTTATTACTTTTATAGGTAGTATTTAATATAGGTTATATCTTTATAAGAGTATTAATTAGCAAATCTAAGGCTTTAAGCTTTATTATAGATAGATTATTATTTATAATTAATATAAGTATAATAGTATTCTATTTAGTAAGATATACTTATTTAAATTCCTCTATTTTAAAATATTTACTAAGCTTAGTAATAATCTAGTTTAGGTCTAGATAAGGCTAAATTTAGCAAATTATCTTATAATAATAATATAATACTCTTTCCTTAAGTATAATTAGAAAAGCAAATAGTATTTATTTCTTTATAAAGCCTACCCTCTTATATATATCTTAGAAGATATAGAGTTTTAGCTTTAGTATATCTATATTTTTATTACTATACTTTATCTTATTAGTATATAGCTTAGTTAGATCTATAAGTTAGTATATAAGTAAGTATATATTATTTTTAAGTCTAATTTAAGTATTTATAATATTTAGAGTAGGGTTAGTATTTAAAGTTAAACCAAGATTAACTAGCTATAAAGCTTTATTATTTATAGATATATTCCTTCTATTATTAGTCTATAAAGGTATAGACTTTGCTCTTCTCTTATTATTACTATCTATAATCTCTCTAGTAAAGTCTTTATTTTCCTATAGCTTTATTAATATAGCATTCTTACTTACTTATTCTTTAGCTTCCTTAGTTATCTAAAAGTAGAAGTTATTCTCTATAATAATTATAAAGAGTTAATCTATAACTTATAGAAAATTATAAGTAGTATATACTCTACCTATTATAAGGTAATTATAGAGTTATTAAAGAATACTTATAGTAGCTTAGTTTTAGAATTTAAGTAGTAGATTAATAAAGTTATATATAAACTCTCTCTATAAGGCTATATCTATAAGGCTATTAGCCTTATAGATTTTAAAGTAAAAGAGGATTTTTATATTTACCTCCTTCTTTATAGTTTTATTACTAAATTTGAATATTTAACTCTATTTATAGTTATTTATAAATATCTTTATATTTAGAGAGATTAGGGGTTTTATAATAAGTTAATAGTATAGAGTTACTATAACTAATAGGTTTAACTATAGTATTAATTAGCTAGGTATAAAAGGATTTGCTATAATAGTTAATAATATTATATAAAAGAAGGTAAATAAATACCTTAGTAAGGTTTTAGCTAGTAGGGTCTCTAGTTAAAGCTTCTACTATAGTATAAGTCTTTCTTATTTATACTAGAATAGCTAGTTCTCTAGTTACTAGGTTTAGTATAGTTAAAGTAAAGTTTTATATCCTTAGTCTTAGTAATACTCTTATAGGTCTATAAAGCAGTATTACTATTATTTAGTATTATCTTCTTTTATTATTTCCTTTAAAATACTAGATTTAGTAGTAGTAGTAAGGATATTATAAGTTATATAGTAATAAGTATAGTTACTTACTATAGTATTATTATACTTACTATAGGTTATAATCCTTAAGCTATACTCCTATCTGTAAACTAAATAGAAAACGTATATTATTATTTTAAGGTGTAAAGAGATAGATACTCTTATTTTATCCCTCTTAGTTAGGATAATTCTAGGTTTAGGCAGGTATTAGTAGTACTAATAATAATACTATAAGTTATTATAGCATTTCAGTATCTTTTACTATATCTATTAGTAAGTTATTTGCTATATACTAAATAATATATTATTTTAGTATAAAGTTGCTAGTAGTATTAGATTTACCTCTTATTTAGATATAAGTTATAGTTCTAGGTTAAAAGCAATTCCTCCTTAATAATTATAAGGTTAATAGTAGTGCTTACTTTATAGTAAATAAATTAAGCGTTTTAAGCAAAGGTTTTATAATATTCTAGTATATATAAGCATAGATATTATAGATTTCTAGTATTTCTAAAGAGTAATAGTATAGATTTAGAGAGGACAGATCTTAAGCCTAAATATAGTGATCTAGTTAAAATAGATAATTCTATAGTAGTACTCTTATTATATTAGTTTATTACAATATTTATAGATCTGTTATTTATCTATTATCTCTTATTCTTATTATTTAAGTAGTATTTATAGGTAATAAGTTATATTAGTGAAGTTATTATTTATATAATAGATATAGGGGTATATTAAGGTCTTTAACATAGGTATACTATAAGTAAATCTACCCTTTATATCTGATAACCTAGATAGTATAAAGATAAGTCCCTTATATACTAGATTATAAACCTAGTATAGGAGTTATTACTTTACCTCTTTAAGTAATCCTTACTAATTTGCAGGAGTTAAGTGGTATAATAAATAAGGTTAACTACTAATTAGTGTTAGTTTTATGCTGGGATGAGGTTGATATAGGACTTAGGGCTCCCTTTATATATATATATTAAAAGTCTGTAAGTTAATATATGTCTATATTTCTAAGTTCCACTTAACTACGTTAGCAGTGGTGTTAAACTATATATATATATGCTCTGTGATGGGTTATATAACCTTATATATATCTATTAATAGCAGCGTATATCCTGCCGCTTTGCGGGTTATAGTGTTAGCGTAATAGATAGTTTTAGGCTTCCTCTTATTTAGATTATTATACTAATAGAGAGACTAGCTTTAACTGCTAAGTATTTAGTCTCTATAGTTAATCTGTAATCTCTAAAGTTATTGCTAATATTATAGGTAAAGTTTCAGATTTCTTACTATTATTAATAACTGTAAACCACTCTGTAATAACTTCACTCTTACTACTATAATTAATAATTATAATCTTTTATTATATAGTAAACTTATATACTTTTCTCCTTATATCTACCCTCTTTTAGCTCTTTCTGCCTCTTATAGCTCTGCTAAAATCTCTACCCTTCCCACTATATAATATTATTAATAATTTCAGCTCTGCTAAAACTCTATCTCTTTAACTATACTATATTACTAATAATTTCACTGTTTTAGAGCCTCTAAAGCCTCTAAAAACCCTCCTCCCCCTCTATTTAACCTTAAAATTACTAGCTCTGATAATTTTAACCTCTTATAAGTCATTTTTTAATAAATCTAGCATATTTTAATATATTTTAATATATTTAGCACTTACCTATACTACTTACTAACCTCACTACCTCTCCCTTCTTCTTTCTCCTCTCTTACTACTAAAACCCTTTATTTTAACCTCTTATTTATAATAATAATAGCAATAACTTATTAATTAGCAGTAAGTTCTAACTACCTACTATAAAAGAGTAGTAGTAAGCTCTTAATAAACTACTAAAGAGTCTTACTATAATCCTTTTACTAAAGTTATAATTATAGTAAGACTATATTAATTATATAACTTTATAGCTTTATTCTGCCTATTCTAAGATATTTAGGATATTATAGCCTCACTTTTAGCAGTAACTATCTAATTTAGTTTAATTATAACTATCTAAGCTAAACCCTCTAATTTTAAGCTACTAACCCTACCTGCTACCTATTTTTACTTTATTTCTCTCTACTTTCCCTCCCTTACTTTAAATAACTCTTTACCCTTACTATAACTCTCTCTTCTTTATATCTTAATAACTTCTCCCCTATATTTACTACTTTTAAGATATTTTAATCTCTCTATCTAAAACTTATATTAATTAGGTTTAAAGTTATAGTAAGTAGTAAAAAGGCTTTTAGCTAGTAGTTACTCTATTAGTAGTAAAAGTCGAGTAGATCTATTTTAATTAGCCTTATAGCTAGTAATACCTGCTTTTCTAGAGCAAAAAGGTATATACTAAGTTTTTATTAAAAACTATCCAGATTAGTTAATAATATTGTTTTAACCCTGAATTTTCCTCCTTTTTCTTATATCTCTCTTATCTTAACTAGATAATCTAAGAGTCCCCTTATAAAGGTTAGAAAAAAAAGTATATATAAGAAGAAGAGATAATCCCCTTATTAGAGTGTTCCCTCTAAGAGTTAATAAAATTAAGAGATATATTAATAAACCCCTCTTATATCTAATAACTTCTCCTCTCTCTAATAAATCCCTTCTAAGTTTATTTCCTTTTTAGGAAGCTCTTTTTAGAAAGTAAGTACTAAGTATTCCCTTTTTAGAAAGTGCTCTTATAAAAGAAGCCTAAACTAGGAAGCTCTATCTAAGAGAAGAAAATACTAAATTTATAAAACGATATAAGTAAATATAAATTACTTAATAAATAGATTAATATCTAAAGCTATAGCTTAGAAAAGATATCTATATTTAAAGTATAATTATAAGTTTAATACTTAAACTCTTATACTCTTAGAAAGGTATAGGTAACTATAAGCTATTTAATATATAGATTAATATCTAAAGCTATAGCTTAGAAAAGATACCTATATATAAGATACTAATATAAGTCTACTACTTAAATTCTTTTATAAGTAATTACTATTTCTCCTTTCTATTATATCTAAAGATATCTCTCCTATCTCTCCTATCTAATCTTAGTATTACTCTATTATCTCTATCTCTTATAATTTTAAAGCTATTATTAACTCTAATATATATAGTAAAATTAGAGATTTTAATACTAAAAAGACTAATTTAGTAAAGATTATAAGCTATATTATATACTATATTATAAAGTATACTAAGCAGAATACTTATAACCTATAACTATAGGTTTACTTTAAAGAAGACTTCTAGGATATTATTAAAGTCTTTAACTATATAGACTTACCTATTACTAAGGCTTTCTATAAAGCTCTTATTACTAATAGAGTATTTATTACTATTAACTCTAACTAGATAAAGGATAACCTTACTAATATTATTAAATAATTATCTTACTATTTCTAGATTAGTAATAACTTTACTAAAGTTAAGTTATAATACCCCTTATTTATTAAAGAATATATCTAAAACCCTGAATTCTTTACTAAAATCACTAAAGATATTAATAACTCTATTTTAACTCTAATTACCTCTATATAGCTACTAAAAGCCTTAATAATATCTATTTTTCCTATCTATTAAAGCTCTATTAATAACTCTAAACCTACTAAACCCTTATATAGACTTATTCTAGTTCTAAACTCTAATCCCTTCTAGAGCATTTAAAATACCTTTTAAGCCTATTTTAAGCAAAATTAGAACCCCTCTTTATATATCTAAATAATACTATCTAAAAAAGAACCTTTCTTATACTAACTTTTAGATCTTATAAAGTTTTATAATAATAAAGATCTTAAATATAGTAGTAGTAAAATAGATATTTTAGAGTCTAAATTACTTATTTTTAAAGACTATTATACTAAAGCTAGTATATCTCTATAATATTATACTAAGACCTTCTCTCTAATATTAAAAGGTAATACTTAGTAATACTACTTCTATTATATTATAAACTAGATTCTCTAACCTCTATATACTAAAACTATTAAATAATTAAAGGATTACTTTAAAACTAAAGAGTTTTATATTGCTAATAAGAAACTATAAAATAATACTATATTATCCAACCTTATATATAAGAATCTTAGAAAGTCTATTATTAATAACCTTAAAATCCTATTTAATATCCTCTCTACTATTAGACCTATACTTAGCAGAGAATATAATACTAATAACACTCTTCTATAATATAAGATCTAAAATGCCTACTAGAAAGTTTATAAGTATAAACTAGCCCTCTATAAACACTCTATAAGCTTTTAAGACTTATATAATACCCTCTATTTATCTATTAGTACTGCTTCCCACTTTAATTAAAGCCTTACTACCTAATTTATAGCTTTTAAAGATCTTAATAAGTTTAATATAATATATATAGATTAATATTTCTAAAATAGTAACTAATAGTATAATTTCTACTAAAATTACTCTAATTATAGCAAATTTCACTAAAACTAGCTAAACTAATAAGAACCTCTACTATATTATTAGTTAATATATAATAACTACTATAATAGCTCTAGACACTACTAAATTTATTATAAGTCTAATTATTATTTATAGAAGCACTTAGCTAATAAATATATCTAAGAATTTAATAAGTTTAAGTCTAAATACTCTTAAAACCTAACTAAGAATAACTTTAACACCTTCCTGCTTAATTTTAAAGGTAATAATAATAATTAAGACCCCTCTACTACTAATTTAGATACTAATAGTAACACTAAGTAGTATTTATAGAATTACTACTATAATATTAAATCTTAGCCTAGTTTACTCTATAAATTTACTACTTATATTACTAATATTATATTTATAGTTAATAGTAATAAGTTAACTAATTTGCTACTAAACTAAGCTACCTTCTATATAGTTATAGACTTTAACTCTACTACTAATTCTATACCCCTTTTACCTCTAATATAGCTTATTTTATCTAAAACCTCTACTCTTATATAGCTATTTATACTTAATAGTAGATATTCTGAGAAAGTCTTCTAGAGTATTATACTAGATTTAGATACTACTAGAGTCTCTACTACTAGCTAATAGTAAGTTACTATTTTATAATATTCTTACCTCTTAATTAAGATAAATAAAGCTAATACTAGCTAAGTAAGAGTATATCTTAGTAATAAACCTTATAAGGACTTATTTAGTACTATTATAGTTAATACTATATTTAGTTAAGTAGTATTTTATATTATACTATCTAATATCCCTTTTCTCCTCTACTTAAATAATATAGATTATTTAGGTATCTATTTTAATAACCTCTATAATTATTTACTATAAAATAAAACTATTACCCCTATTATTTATAAATAAAGCTATACTTAGCTTTTTCTTAATAATAAGGAGACTTTCATCTAAGCTAGCTACCTAATAGATACTAAACTTTAATATCTCTACTACTAATTTAGTTACCCTTTTATTACTAAGTTAGCTATCCTTTTTTACTATACTAGTTATTCTATTTAAACTATAATAATTAAGTAGCTAACTAAGATCTGCTAATACTACTAATTAAATACTAGAGTGCTTTAATATTTTAAATTCTCACTAAAAGATAATTATAACTTTAATTATAAGATTATCTATAATATTATATACTTTAAGGGTAAAGTAACTCTATATATTATTAATACTGCTACTAGCTTTAATATTACTTACTTTTTATCTAATCTCTTAGTAAAAATTATCTAGAAAACTCTCTACCTCTACTAGATTTATATCTACTAAGAACTTTCTAATTATATTATTATAAATACTAGTTTAAACTTTACTACTAAAACCTTTAAAAATAATACTAAATTTATAGCTATTATAGTTAAAGTTATACCTATTAAAGCTTACTATTATATTAGTAAGACTAAATAATACTATAAATCCCTTTAATATATCTATACTATTATTTAGCAGGAAGCTCTCTATATTAAGTCTAATCTTACTCTCTAAATAGCAATTAAAGCTATTAATAATACTACTAGCTCTAATAGCCTTATTCTTACTCTCTTTATCTTTAGTACTTACTTATATATTAGTAATAATCTAATACTCTTACTAGATATTATAGCTAGAGCTAAAGCAATTCACACTACTATAGATAATTTATATAAAGAAACTACTAAGTATAAAATTACTAATACTTTAAGTACTCAAAATAGTCTAAGTATAAATAAAGTTACCTACCTCTTACTATAATTATTAATCTAGGTTTACTATAAAAAAGATAAATAGCAGGGTTTCTACTATTTAATTACTATTTTAGGTAAAATAGTTACTATTTAGCTCCTCTATAGCTTCTAAGACTTCCCCTCTATTACTATTAAACCCTTTTATAATAACTCTAATAATTCTAATAACCTAGATCTTACTAATACTAACTCTAAACTAGTAGCTGCTTCTCCTATAAGCACTCTTCTAGCCCCTCTTTTACTCTAGTATAGAGAATAACTCTAAAAGAATACTACTATTACTAATCTCTCTTATATTTTTAAGTAAGAAGTTTATAACCTATTAATCTTCTTATTAATAAAGAAGAAAGCAGATTAGAAACTCTATAAAAAGGAGATTAATACCCTCCTTAAATATAAAGTCTTTAAATTTAAGATCTATAACTCCTCTAAGTAATATAGATATCTTTTTTAATCCTATATAGTTAATAAGATTAAAAATAAAACTACTACTCTATTTAAGAAGTTTTACTTTATTATTTATAGTATAAATAATACTAATAAGTATAGTATTTTAATCTAATTACTAATAATTTAATACTATAATATTTAACTCCTATTAGCTATTATACTATCTCTTGGCTCTAATTATTTAATTTAGATTAGAGATATTATCTAAGTATATATTTAGTTATAAACTACTCTTATATAAGATATTTATACCTATCTATCTAACTAAATCTATAATCTCTACCCTTTTAGTACTATTATAAAGGTTATTAAACCTTTATATAGTATTACTAAAGCTAGCACTTATTAATAGGCTATCTATAATACTTATTATTATAATAAGTTATAGATAACTAGTTCTGCTTTTAACTCTTACCTTCTTTTTATTAATAATACTAGCTCCTACTTTGCTATTATAAGTATATAAATAGATAACACTATTAGACTTTTAACTGCCTCTTTTTTAACTTTTAAAGAAGAAGAGCTCTAAAAGGCTAAATTTATAGCTAAAAATAAGGAGAAACTTACTACTACTATTCCAGTTACCTTTAATAGTAGAATAATCTCTCTATTACTTACTAGAGTAATTATTCTATACTAAAAGGGTTAAAGTACTAAGATTAATCTAATATAGAAGGCTTAGAATATTATAAAGGCACTAGTAAAGTAATAGTATATTAAATAATATATTAGAGGGGCTTATATAGCCTTAATTTGCTAACTAGAGGCTTATTTTAACCTATTAACTACTACCTAATACTAGGATCCTGCTAATAAGGATATTATAATCCTTAATAAGTACCTCTAGTAGCTAAAGGATAACCTTAGTTATAGCCTAACCTTTATTATACTATTACTGCCTATTATTGAATTATTTATATTTATAGATAGATTATTTACTAATAACTAGGACTTTATATTATAGTTAAGCTATATTATTATACTAGCTAATAAAATAATAAATAATACTACTTTTATAATCTATAGTAATATTATCTATTATAGCTCTATAAAGTATAAACAGGTTACTTATAGTATATTAGCTTTAGAGATCTATATTATAGTTACTAGTGCTAACTTAGCCTTTATAATTATCTTAATACTATACTAAGTTACTACTAAGCTAAGTATTACTAACTCTATACCTACTATAATATATATAAACTTATACTTACTATATAAGTGCTTAGTAAAGCTAGACACTATAAAGAAAAAACGCCTTATAATTAATATTATAGCCCTCTATTAGTTATATAAGTATTATAAGCTCTCTAAGATCTAATAGGTAAATAGCAAAAATAACCTAGCTAATACTATAATAAAGGCAAAGCCTAATAGGGCTTTGCGCTGCCTTATTAACAATAATACCCTTATAATCTAAATAGAGGAATAGATAATATATATAGCAGAGGGAATATTAGAATAATAGCTAATTTAAGCTATTTACGCTATTTATACTATTTATGCTATTTAGAGCTAGTTTTAAGCTATTTGAGAAGGATTTAGGTAACTAGCTAAACTAGCTGTTTTTCGCTTTAAATAGGCGTTATTAATAATATCTAACTTATTATTTAATTTATATATTTAGATAGGCCTATTAGGCAAATGCTAGTATAAAAGAAAAAACTACTAGTGTGGAAATAATTGCCTATATTGCCTGGTGGGTTAGATCCCAGCCTCTACTAGAATTCACAGCCTAGTACTAGAATAACTATAATCTAGTTAGGTGAGCAGTTATATAACCTCTAATATTATATAACCTGCCTCTATTAACCGCCTATATTATTCCTTTATACTAGCTACTCTCTAGATACCTCTCTTCTTAGTATATATATCTTAAACTAATATTACGCCCTACCTAACCCCTCTCTTTACTATACTAGTATTTTGGGAAACTAATAGATAACTTAGAAATATCTAAGAAGCAAAAACCTATTATATACTAAGTATATAGAGAAGAGTAACTTATAGTGCCTAAAAGCTATAAAAAGGTATCTATAACTATATAAATAACTAATAAAAAGAGCCTCTGCTTAGCCTGCTATAGTTACTATCTCTTAGCTAAGTACTAAATTATATTTAAAGAGCTATATCTAAAGTATCTTTAGAGAAGTAAATCTCTTTACTACTTAGTAGAGAAGTATATTAATAATAATAAGGAGCTTATAAAGCATATTTATAAGCTTAAACTAAGCAGTAAATAGTATATAGAGGATAACTAACTATATAGCTACTATAGAGAAACCCTTAAGTCTATATTTTATATATAGCTAAATAACTACTAACTCTATAACTTTACTATTCTAGACTTTAGAGTAATAATATATATATTTAATAATACTATATAGTTTACTATACTTATAGAAGTAGCTTTTAGTAACTTTCTATAAGCAGGTGCACACTAGGTTTCTATTAAGGGATATAATATAGTTAATATTAAGGTAAAGAGGTATAGTAGAAGTATAATATACCTATAACTATATAATATAGCACTCTATTATAGATTTATAAGTAACTTTATATTACTTAGAAAGCTATATTAGTATAGTATTTAGTAAAATATAAGCTTATAAAATAACTATCTTTAAAGATTAGATTATACCTACCTCTATATATTAGATAAGAGGTATTACTAATAGGTCCTTAAGTATAGAGAGACCTTAGGGGGTATCCTACTATATAGTAAAGAAGATAAAGTAGATACTATATTCCTTATAAATGCTTAGTAACTCCTAGCTAAATATTATATATATATATATAATATA
The DNA here is from genome assembly GCA_036785495.1 of Colletotrichum neosansevieriae. Taxonomy (NCBI): domain Eukaryota; kingdom Fungi; phylum Ascomycota; class Sordariomycetes; order Glomerellales; family Glomerellaceae; genus Colletotrichum; species Colletotrichum neosansevieriae. The sequence goes on along the minus strand of JAVHLV010000067.1, from coordinate 181,382 downwards.
ATAATAACGCAATAACCTATCTATAGTAGTACTATAATATAGCACTAATACTTTAGATATCTAGGCCTAAAAGCTATTTAATATTTCTTAAATAGCATAAAAAAAGTCTGCCTTACCTAAGAAAGTAAGCCTATTATAATAATTAACTATAATACCTATAATATAGATAAGGTCTGCTACTAAGTATAATAAGTACTATAAGAGTCTATTAAGTATATAAAGCTAGGTAAATATATTACTCTAAACTTCTATAACTATAATAAAAGCTATAAAGAATATTACTTAGGGCTTTTTATAATAGATTAATCTATAATATATATCTAAGACTTCTACCTTATATAAAGAGATATAGATAAACTCCTTATAGTAATTAAGAACTACTTAACTATACTCTTAATATAGTATAGAGTATATATAAAGGTAATTAAAATAAACCTTAAGCTTACAAAGTATCTATATATTATTACTATTATTAAGGTATAAGGTATCTACCTTAAGCTTTCTACTACTAATACTTAAATATAAAATAGTGGAGTGAAATAAGTTAGTGCTATAATTAAGAAGTATATAAAAGCTATAATAATAGGCATAAAGCTACTAGATATACTATAGCCTAAGATAATAAAGTTATCTATTTATCTATATAACTATATATTTATAGCAGTAAGAAGCTAGTAAACACTCTATAAGCTATTCTATAAGCACTTCTAGGTAAGTAAGTCTACTAACTATATATACCCTAACCTCTCACACCTATATATTTATAGCTATAAGGTATTTGCTATAATAAAGAAAGCTTAACTTAAGTAATAATACTATAAATGGCTTATACTATATATATTTATTAACTTTTTAGTTAGCTATATATTTAGTAACTTCTTTTATATATAAAACCTACTATATATAGAAGTATTTACTATATATAATATAATATTTAATAAGAAGAAGTTTTTTAATAGTAACTTAAAGGGGCTTACTAAAGAGTTTTAGTATATAGACCTTACTATAATATAAAAGTAGATTAACTAGCTAATTAGTAAGAGCTATATATAAGCTGCTCTATAAAATACTAATAAGGAGATAGATAAGGTAGTTAAGTATAATAACTATATTAATAAGTATATAGAAGATCTAGGAGCTATAATGCTAAAGAATATAGATATAGCTATATTATTACTACTATAGAGCCTAGCAGCTTTAGCTACTACTACTATACTAGAAATAAATAATATTTCTATTTATATAAATACTTATTTTAAATTAATAATCCCTCTAGAGATCCTGCTAATAGCATTTTTTATAGCTCTATAGAGTATATTTATAAGCATAAGGAGGTATACGGAAAGGTATAACCACTCTTTAAAATATATAAATAAAAATAGATAATATAAATTATTATTACTCTAGTATTACTATATACTATAGACCTTATTTAAAGCTGCCTTTCTAGCAAGCTATATATAGCTATATTAGAAGTATAAAACTATATAATTAGAAGATAGCTCTATAGTCTAGAGCACCTAAACTAATTACTCACTAAGTATATATATAGAGTAGGATATCTCTAAAACTTTAATAAAAATAGGTTATATCCTTAAAGTAGCTATAGATAAGATAGATCTATAATAGTAAGTATCTACTATAGCAAAAGAATAAAAGCTAGAGAGTATAAAGCACTATAGAAATACTATAGTATATAGTAGCTTAAGTAAATTAGATAAAATAGCTACTTTATTAAGTTACCTCTAGTTTACATTACCTCCTCTATCTATATCTTATAATTAGTTAGTACTATATAATAGGCTTATAAAACTATACCTATTTATAAATAAATTCCTAAAGGCTAAGAAATCTTACCTAAAGAGATATAAAGTATTATAGTTTTAGTATAAAGTAGTAAGGTAGGAGGCTTATAGTTACTAAGTACTTAGCTACTACTAGGTTTATATATATAAACTTAATAAATATAGATAGTTAGTAAAGTTTAAAGTAAGATTTATAATCTAAAGTAATTAATAAGCAAAAGATATATAGAATATATATATAGTAATATTTATAGATATATCTTTCTAAGTACTAATAGCTATAGCTACTTATTTTAATATAGAACTATTATAATATAATACTATAAATATATTTATATATATATCTATTAATAAAATAGTATTTAAAAGTATACTACTAAAATACTACTATAATAGTAAGGTTCTATATCTATAAACGGCACTTTATAGACTATACTACTTATTATTACTTTAGTAAAAACACTTAGAGGCTAGCCTTATAGCACTTAACTTTAAATAAGTAGCTAGTAAGAACTACTACTAATAGTATAAATAAGTAATAATCTTCTTCTATATAGATAATTATATATTAGTATTTCCTTATAAGTATACTAAAAGCATAAAGGAGGCTATAAACGCCCTCTAGAAGCACTACTACCTTAAAGAAGATTAGGATCTATAATAGTTTCTTAGAATTAAAGTGCTCTATAATAGAGCTATATATAAGCTATAGCTATTATAGTTAGTATTTATAGATAAGGTATAGAAGGTACTTAAGTAGCATACTATAAGCCTTAATATAGATAACTAAGTATATATATCTATAATAAAAGATAAATTAAAACTATATAAAGGGGAAGCAGCTCTATAAAAGATTAACTACTATTAATACTATATTAAAATAATTCTATATATAGTAGTAATAATATAGCTTAATATAGTATTTAATATAAGCTACTTTATAAGGTTTAATAATAATCTAGGCTCTATATAGCACTGTATAGCTAATTAAGTTCTCTAATATCTCTGCTAAATATAATATCTCTGCTTTAAGTATAGCACTAAGCTTAGTAAATTAGATAATATACTTAAAGTTACTTTAGATACTAGCTTTATAGATAATATAGTTAACTAAAAGAGCTTATAAGTATTTATAATAAAGCTATTTAGAGATATAATTATATAGAAGGTAAATAAGTAGATAATAGTTATAATATTAATAACTAAGGCAGAGCTACTTATACTATTCTAAGTAATATATAAAGCTCTCTTTATAAACTAGTTAATAACTACTTTATAAGTTTAACTTCTAAGTAATACTACTACTAAAGCTACCTTTACTATACCTAGTATAATATTAATAATAATTTAAATCTAGTATAATAATTAGTAAACTATTTAGCTAGTTAATATAGAGCTTATTTAGCTATAAATAAGGCTATAATATATTAATATCTATAACTACTAACTATAGTAGAAAATTATAAAAAGGTATATAGTAGTTAGTTATACTTTATTAATAGAGATAATAGTAAATAGATTTATAAAGATACTTATACTCCCTTAATTTAAAGTATTCTATAGTTAGCTATAAATAAGTAACTAATATATATAACTAGAAGTAAACTATATATAAAATCTAGAGAAAGAGGATAATATAAAGTATATAAAGGTAATAGAAATCTATATTTAGAATAAGATAGACCCTAATAGAGTTTAGGAATAGCTTTATAAAGCTAGTAATCTCTAAGAAAATATATTAAATTATAGAGTCTGGAATATATAATATAAGTTAGGCATAATATTAGTCTAGCTCTATATACAGGCCTAAAGCAGCCTGGGCGTTCTAACTGTAACCAGGGTATATGCAGGAAAAAGGGGTTAGGATATGCCTAAATAAGGGTGAATATATAGAATTACACACATACTATAGTATTATAAATATATATATAATTACGCCTAATTTAATAATAGTCTGTAGTATATAATTATATAATTACACATTATAGTATATAGCTACTATAGCCTTATAAGGCTAAGAGTACTATAAACTATATTATAATATACTCCCTAGCTATATAGTAAATATCGCTAATATAGCAATCTATTATTATATATAGCTATAACTATTTTTAAATATATATAAAAGAGATAAAGCAGTATTATAAATAGCTTTGAAGATATAAAATAAATAAAAATATCCCTTATAAATATATTAAAGAGTATAAATAAGTAATATATAACTTAAGTAATAGTAATATAATTTAGATAAGTAGTAGAATCCTATTGATAGTGCTTAACTATCTATAAAGATAGCTAGATAAGTATAGTTATTACTTATACTACTCTCTACCTTAATTGTTTCTCCTTCTTTTACTTAAAATACTATAATAATTATAAGTTAACCCTTTATATATATATAAAAATTATTATATATATTATTAACTATTATAGATATTTATCTTTATATAGAACTATCTATACTTATTAATATTATTATTAAAAATAGCCCCTAAGTATAAATAATCTATAATACTAGTTACTAACTATATTACTAAGGCTAAGGTAATCTATAAAGCTAAGAAGAAGGTAAAGTAGAAATAGCTAGCTACTCTTATTAAGTAGGAGAAGGCTAAGAATAATAAGGTTAATAAGTATAAATCTTTTATTTTACTATTTTATAGCTTCTCTAGTAACTATTACTATTTAATAGAGCTTTTTAATATTATAGAAGCTAATAATATCCTTTTAATAGAGGAGGCTAAGGTTTCTAAGAAGAAGCTAGTATATAAATATAAATATACTTTTTCTATTAAGGAGAAAGAAAATAAGAATAAAGAGAAGCCTATTAGTATATTTATAATATTACTTTTATATAGTCTAGAGATATTAATAATAGTCTAGAGAAGCCTAAGTATAAGTCTAAGAAGGTAAAGATTATAGCTAGTATATATTATAGTATACTAAAAAAGAAAACTAACTTTATTATTAATAAGAAAACTTTAAGCTTTACTAAGAAGCTCTATACTTTCTCTACTATTTTAGAGAGAGTTAGTAAGCTAATAAAGTATCTATATTATAGCTATATCTACTTACTATTTATAAATAAGAGCTTTAGTTACTACTTCTATAATATTAATAGATATTACTATTACTATCTAGCTAGCTAAGGCTATAAGCTCCTCCCTACTATTACTATTACTCTCTATAAATATTACTATAAAGTCTATAATAGTAATAACTAAATTATAAATATTTTATATATATATATAGATATATATAAGATAATTTAGTATAGTGCTAACTTATCTATTTAGGCTTTTCTCTTTTAGTACTAGACTTTCTAGACTATCTTTAAAGAGAAGAAGGAGAAAGAGAAGGAGGAGGAGAAGAAGTAAGAGTAGAAAGAGGAGGAGGAGAAGCTTTAGGTTATTATATACCTAGAGACTACTATAAGAGAGCTAGCTTTAGCTAGCTCTTCTTAATAAGTCTTTATAGCTACTACTCTTTTTAGTAATATTATTATTAATATATATACTTACTTAGTAAGCTTTTTAGCTCTCTATAAGCTACTTATTAATATAGTTAATAGCTTTATAAACTACCTTATTATAGTTATCTATACTAAAAAGTATTCTTATTAAGCTCCTCCCTACTATTACTATTACTCTCTATAAATATTACTATAAAGTCTATAATAGTAATAACTAAATTATAAATATTTTATATATATATATAGATATATATAAGATAATTTAGTATAGTGCTAACTTATCTATTTAGGCTTTTCTCTTTTAGTACTAGACTTTCTAGACTATCTTTAAAGAGAAGAAGGAGAAAGAGAAGGAGGAGGAGAAGAAGTAAGAGTAGAAAGAGGAGGAGGAGAAGCTTTAGGTTATTATATACCTAGAGACTACTATAAGAGAGCTAGCTTTAGCTAGCTCTTCTTAATAAGTCTTTATAGCTACTACTCTTTTTAGTAATATTATTATTAATATATATACTTACTTAGTAAGCTTTTTAGCTCTCTATAAGCTACTTATTAATATAGTTAATAGCTTTATAAACTACCTTATTATAGTTATCTATACTAAAAAGTATTCTTATTATTAAATATATATCTTTAAGTATTAATACTTTTTGCTTTTTAGTATTTAGGAAAGTATAGAGCTAGTATACTTAGAGCTAGTATATCTATAAAAATTACTTTTCTATCTAGCTATTATATATAGAGGGGCTATAGCTTTATAAATAATATTTACTAGCCTTTAGGCTTAATAGAGCTTTATTTTATATTCTTAAACTTACTTTCCCTTTATTATAATTATATAGTAAATATCTACTAGATTTAGTAATACTTAGAAGTATTTAAACTTAGCTTAAGAGAGGCTTTTTATAAATCTATTTATTAATATCTTATCTATAGATATATAGAGCACTTTAAAAATACTCTTTATATACTCTTAGTATAGCTATATATTTTAAATATTAATATACTATAAGTAGGTTAAAATATACTCTCTCTCTCTAATTACTAATTAAATAGTTTACTAATTATTATAATAGACTTTCTAAATATCTCTAAGCTCTAAAGTAAGCTTATAGTATAGTCTTTAAAGAGCTATTATCTCTTTAGTAGTATACTTAAGACTTAGAAGCTCTGCTTTAGTTATTAATATTATAACTATTACTTAATAAGCTGCTTTTTATTAAATTATATCTCTAAAGAGTATTATTATATAGCTTTATAATAATCTATATACCTCTTTATTATTAGTAAATAAGGTATTATTAGTAATTAGTAGTAAGGAAGTCTCTTTATCACCCCCTAAGCTACTACAGTAAATTATAAAGTAGTAAGTTATATAGAGATACTATATATACTATCTTACTATAGTAAAGTGCTATATACTTAGATTTATAAAGAAGCAGGAGAGTTATATTATAGTAAAAGCTACTTTAAGGTATATTATTATTACTATATATAGAATACTTTTAATAAGTAATTAGTAGTTCTTAACCTTTATAGTAATAGCCTTACTAAAGTTCTTTATAAGCTTAATAACTAATATAGAAATACTTAGATAAATACTATTATAGAGCTTAAAGTGCTCTATAATAGTCTTAATATACTAATTATAGATTAGATAAATCTTTTTAGCTACTTAGTTTTATATAATATATATTTTAAGGTACTATTTAATAAGGCTTAGTTTATATAGTTTATATAGTTTCTTAATCTCTTATATAAGCTTCTAAGATTTAGATATATAGTCTTAATAAAATAAAATAAGAATATTATTAATATAGAATAGAATTAGGACTTTATAGTACTTATCTTAAAAAAGGTAGAACTTCTTATTATATAGAGAGAGCCTAAGCTTATATAAGGCTATAGAGAATTCCTTATACTATAGAAGAGATATATCCTTTAAGCTATATAGAGCTTTATTAAGCTTTATAACTTTACTAGCCTGCTTAAAGCTATCTAGAAAGTAGTAAGTAGCTAGTAAGACAGAGCAGTATAGACAGCCCAGTTTAGAGAGTGCCCAGACAGATATATTAGTTAGTATAGTATAGCAGAACTTTTGCCTTATTAAGAGTAGAGAGGAGAATAGAGAAGCATTATTAGTTAGTACTACTATAGTTAATCCTATTATTTAAAAACTTTTATTATATTTGCTTAACAGATTATATTTATAATAAGGTTATTATACTTAGAGAGATCCTTTTCTTTATTCTAGGGCTTCTAAATATAAAGCTATAATATTATAATATTCCTATATAAGTATATAGAAGTATATAGTTTTATTATTTCTATTTTAAGGTTCTTAGCCTATTTTAATAATACCTAGAGGCAGATTCTTCTCTCTTAAAACTTTCTCTATAGTGCTTAAAAGGGGTATACTTCTATACTATATAAATAAGCTTATATTTAATATAGAACTATAATATATTATTCTAACTACTTAATAGAATATTAACCTTATAAACTTAGTAGCTATAATAATAAACTTTATAAAATAATATTTAGAAGTCTCTTTATAAATCTAATTTAAGAAAATACTAAGTATAATAGCTATATAGTTAGAGTTTTTAGATAGAAATACTTAAAACCCTAAAACTCTAGCTATAATAGCTTTAAACTTTACTAAATTAAAAAGTTTTCTCTTTTCTCCTTAGTTCTTATAAAAGTGGAGCTAGTATCTATAACCTAAAACCTAATAATTAGTAATAAAATAATAAATTAATAATACTAGTTAGGCTAATAAGCTTAACTAAAGAGATTTAGGCTCTATTTTAGTTACTATATAGTTAATATCTATAGAATTAAGAAAATTATAGTATTATATTATTTATAAAAAAGAATAGAAGAGAGTTTATAAACTTATAGATAGAATAAAGGCTATAACTACTCCTAACTATATTAAGAAGGAGAGCCTATATATTTATAAAGGGAATAGAGGCTATAACTACCTCTAGTCTATAATTTATAATTACTATCTAGAAAGAAAAGGAAGTTAAAGCTCTCTTTCTCTCTATCTATTTAATTATTATAAATTAAATTACTATATAACTCTTCTCTTTTATTATTAGATAATTTAAATATTAATAAACTTTAATATTAATACTAATATTAAGTTATAATAAATTATATTAACTACTTACTATATTATATCTAAGTAATACTCTAAGAAATCTAAAAAAGCTTTTAAAATTAGTATATCTACTTTAAACTCTTTTAGCTCTAAGAACTATATTCTAGATATAGAACTCTTTAAGAAAGCTATATTTAAAAGTATTTCGAAATAAGCTTTTTATTCTATTACTATAGATAATAATAGATCTAAGAAGTCTTTACCTTTATAGTTTTAAAATACTAAGATTAGTTACTAAGTTTATATTAATAAGAATATCTATAATAAGTATAAAAACTATAGAGACATAGCTTCTCTTAAACTATAAAAAGTAAGTCTAAGCTAGTAGCTAAATAAAGTTATATCTATAAAAGCTTTTATTATATCTTTTATAAAAGACTTAGCCTCTCTACTTACTATTAGTATTATAGAGATAATTAAGAAATTAGCTAAAGCTATATAAAAGTAGTATACTACTACTCTAATTATCTCTTATAGCTTAAAAGCCTCTAAGTTTATTAATAATAATATTTCTAACTTTTTTAAGGATTATCTATTCTATATTAAGCTCTATAAATAGGATAAAGAGAAGATAATTATCCTAGTTAGCTAGTACTATATTAAGGCTTATTAGTAAATCTTTAAGAGTATTTCTACTTAATATAATAATTAGCTCTCTTTTAAGAATAACCTCTATAAGATATATAGTATTATAGACCTAAATACTTATCTAAATCTTAATAAAAAGCTTTAAAGTCTTATTTCTAGCTTAGAGATTAGTAATTCTAGATATATCTCTAAATTCCTTACTAAGATTAGTAATCTTTAGAATAGAGTAGCTAAGAGAAAACTATCTATACTATCTAATATAGAGATTAACTATATTATTTTCTACTATTTTTCTAAGTAGACTATAAGATATATTTTAAAGATCCTCTATAAAAACTATTAAAGTCTTCTTTTAGTTTCTTAGATCTAGATAGAGATTATAATTACTAAATAGGTTTAGTTTTAATAGATATATATATAACTATAAAGTATTAAAGAGGATATCCTAGCTAGTATACTAGTTACTATACTTAAGTATAAGTAATTAAAAGTATTATCTATAAAGGCTAAGCTAAAAGATAAGATAACCTTACTACCTATCTTAAAGATATAGAGATTAAGCAGATTAGAACTAGATACTATACTAATACCCCTTAATATAACTATACTATTAATAAAGTTAGTATATATACTGCTAATATAATAAATACCTAGTCTATATAAAAGCCCTTATAGTATAACTATTATAGCAGTAACTTTTATAACTATAGCTCTATATATAGAGAATATAGCTATATATTCTTTAATCTAAGAAGAGGTAGTTACTTAGGCTTTATAGATCTTAAATCTTACTACTAGCTAAGATCTCTAAGATTTATAGAGACTATTAACTCTAATATCTACTATATCTATAGTATAAAAGGATATCTTACTAAGGATTATAAAGCTACTAAAGCTTTCTCTAATATAAAACTATACTTATTTTATAGAAGCTATTAGTAAATTAATACCTTATAGAGTTCTCTCTATATCTAGGTCTTTAATAAAGAGATTAATAAAGACTACTAATAGAGCTAGTATAACTTAATAATTATTTCTTTTCTAATTTTTATAGTTAGTATAGATAAAACTAAATAGCTAGAAGCTAGTATCCTTACTCTTTATAGATACTTTCTATACCTTTATAGAGTTAAGTTCTAGCTTAAAAGCTATAAGCAGTTTAATAAGCATACTTAGTATACTATATAAGGAACTCTAAGGCTTCTAATTCCCGCTTTAGCTATAAAGACCCCTCCTATTAGTATAGTAATCTTAGATACTATCTATAATATCCTTAATATCTATATACTAGCTCCTAGTATTCTAGCTATTATCCTCTCTATAGATATAGATATTAATACTATAACTAGATTATAAACTTAAAACTACTATATCATACCTTATCTTATTACTAGATCTAAGAAGAGAGTCTATATTATAGACCTAAATATAACTTATTTTCCCACTCTACTTCTAAAGCCTTATATTAAGAAAGTTATAGATAAGGATAAGAATATTCTAGTTAATAATAGCCTCTTAGAAGCTACTAAGACCCCTTAACCTAAATCTTTTATTATAATATTAGAAAGCTAAATCCTTACTAAAAACCTATAAGCTAAGTAAGTAAATAGAAAGGTTACTATCCCTAAATCCTTTCTTTACTAGACTTAGTATAACTATAATAATATAGTTTATAAGTATATAAAGCTAGTTATCTAGAACTACCTCTAGTAAAATAGTAATTAATAGCTAGATATATTTATATCTATAGAGAGAGATCTACTTAGCTATATTATAAAAACCCCTAAATTAAGTAGCTAGTTTATAAGAGAAATTAGGTATTAAAATAATATATAAGCAGACCTAACTCTAATATCTTAGTATAAAGTACTTTTATAAGTAGAGATTAGCACTATTAAAGTCTATATTTAAGTCTAAGTTTATAAAGAGAAAGCTATAGTAGTTTAGATACTTTATAGAGCTACTATACTAGACTAAGAATAGGGTTTAAATATAATCCTCTTTTATCTAGTATTCTGCCTAACTTCCTTTTTCTTAGCTAGCCTCTTTTACCTCTTTATAGATATAATCTATAGTTTCTAAGCCTTTTTAAGTAGCCTAACACTTTCTATCTTTAGTTAGCTACCTCTCTATAATATAGTAAGTATTAATATAGAAGATATTATCCTACTTAGTACTTAGCCTGAAGAGAACCTTAATATACTAGTTACTTTTCTTAATAATTTAGTAAAGTATCTATATTATACTATAGTAGTTACCTACTAATATAAAGTTCTCACTATATAGAACCTTATTATACTATACTTCTAGATTACTATAAGGATTAGTTAGTCTATATACTTAGAGTAATATAGAATTATTAATACTAATACTACTATTAATATTATCTCTAAGAAGTATATTAACTATAATAGTATATAGGAGAGTATTATCTCTATATATCTTAAAATCTAAAGCTTTATAGATACTTAAGCTATAGTAACTTTTAAGGATATAATAGTTAAGAATATCTATATTAGTAGCTATTATATACTTAATATTTCCTTCTTTATTAACCTATATAGTAAGATATTTAAGGATATAATCCTTAGAGCTCTCTTTATTATATATACTAAGATAATACTAAAATACTTACTAACTTAGATAATTAGTATTTTCTAAGCTAGTAATTAGAAGATTTATACTTCTTTAATATTCTATACTTTAGATTCTACTAGTTACCTTATTACTATTCTCTCTAACTCTACTAGCTTTTCTTATATTTAGTAAGCTTATTTAATTTCTATAGAGAAGGGAAAATAGAGACTATTATTACTAATTTTAATATAGTAGCTAGCTTAGTAATTATAAAAATTAATAAATAACTAAGTAAGAGTCTATAGCTATAGCTTTATAATCTAGAAAGCTAGCCTAGCTTATATATATTAGAGGAGGTAATATCAATAATAGAGACTAATTTACTAAAAAGCTTTAACTTTTTAATCTAAGAGAAATTAAAGGAGGATAAGGAGGTTTTAGCAATATTTAATAAAAATAGTAATATCTTTTATATAGTGCTTAAAGTTTCTCTTAAGTAGGCTATTATACTAAGAATAGAAGTAATTATCTAGGCTATTTTAAAATTATAAAGATATATTTCTAGATACTAATTCTATAAAGAAAAGCTATACTATAACTATTATAAACTCTTTTTAAAGAAGTTCTATAAATATTATTACTAGAGAAAGAAAAAGGAAGCTAGCTATATAGATTCTAATTATATATCTAGCTATAAAGTAGAAAAGGTTTTAGTATTTCTAATTAATATTCTAAGTAAATCTCTTTTTCTTTAAAAATAAGATAAAGATAAAAACTAACTAATCTATTAATAAAAGAAAGAGCTAATTTCTACTAAGCTATATAATAGTGCTAAGTTTATATTATTTAGAATAGCTAAGCACCTCCTTATATATAGTAAGACTACTCTTTTTAGAGATTAGAAAACTACTATTTATATTCTTAATATAAGAGAACCTAAGTATATTAGAGCTCTTAGCTATATAGTTAAGAAATTTAACTCTATTATCTAGAAGTATTATAAAGAGTAAGTAGTATATAAAACTAACTTATTAAAGTTTATAACTAATAAGAAGCTTTAGTAACTTTTCCTTTTTACTAAAATATATCCCTTACTCTTTATAAATCCCTTTAACTTAGAATAGGGAATTAGGTTTAATATAGCTAATATCTAGATATATTATTAGTTTTATTAAAGAGGAAACCTCCTAAAAAAGATCTTAATAAGAATCTAGAATAAGCTAAGAACTAATTATACTTATAATAAGACTCTATTCTTTATATATAGAGAGGTTAATATAATATAAAGAATAAAAAATAAAAAGGTCTAGCTAGTTAATAACTTACTTTTTAATAGCTTAATACCTAAAAAAGACCTAGAGTAGAAATTAAAAGCCTAGATAAAAGTAAAAGAGAATCTTAAATTAGTATTTATTATACTAATACTATAACCTGCAAAGCGGCAGAATACGCACTGCTATTAATAGATATATATAAGGTTATATAACCTATTACAGAGCATATATATATAGTTTAATACTACTACTAACATAGTTAAGTAGAACTTAGAAATAGATATATATTAACTTATAGGCTTTTAATATATATATATAAAGGGAGCTCTAAGTCCTATATAAACCTTATCCTAGTATAAAACTAACACTAATTAGTAGTTAACCTTATATATTATACCACTTAACTCCTATAAATTAGTAAGAATTACTTAAAGAGGTAAAGTGATAACTCCTTTACTAGGTTTATAATCTAGTATATAAGGAACTTATCTTTATACTATCTAGGTTATTAGATATAAAGGGTAGGTTTGCTTATAGCATACCTATCTTAAACACCTTAATATACCTCTATATCTATTATATAAATAATAACTTTACTAATATAACTTATTACCTATAAATACTACTTAAATAATAAGAATAAAAGATAATAAGCAAATAATAGATCTATAAATACTATAATAAGCTAGTATAATAAGAGTACTACTATAAAATTATCTATTCTAACTAGATTACTATATTTAAGCTTAAGATCTATCCTCTCTAAATCTATACTACTACTCTTTAAAAATACTAGAAATCTATAATATCTATACTTATATATACTAGAATATTATAAAACCTTCACTCAGAATGCTTAATTTATTTATTATAAAATAAGTACTATTATTAACCTTATAATTATTAAGGAGAAATCACTTTTAACCTAGAACTATAACTTATACCTAAATAAGAAGTATACCTAATACTACTAGTAACTTTATACTAAAATAATATATTATTTAGTATAAAATAAATAACCTACTAGTAGATATAGTAAAAGATACTAAAATGCTATAATAACTTATAATATTATTATTAGCACTACTAATACCTACCTAAACCCAGAATTATCCTAACTAAAAGGAATAAAATAAGAATATCTATCTCTTTATACCTTAAAATAATAAAGTATATTTTCTATTTAATTTATAAATAGAAGTATAGCTTAAGAGTTATTACCTATAGTAAGTATAATAACACTATAGTAAGTAACTATACCTACTATTATATAACTTATAATATCCTTACTACTACTACTAAATCTAATATTTTAAAGAAAATAATAAAACAAAATAATACTAAATAATAGTAATACTACTTTATAGACCTATAAGAAGTATTACTAAGATTAAGAATATAAAACTTCACTTTAACTATACTAAACCTAGTAACTAGAAAACTAGCTATCTTAGTATAAATAAGAAAGACTTATATTATAGTAGAAGCTTTAACTAGAAACTCTACTAGCTAAAACCTTATTAAAGTATTTATTTACTTTCTTTTATATAATATTATTAACTATTATAGTAAATCCTTTTATACTAAGCTAATTAATACTATAGTTAGACCTATTAGTTATAGTAACTCTATACTATTAACTTATTATAGAACTCCTAATCCCTCTAAATATAAAGATATTTATAAATAACTATAAATAGAGTTAAATATTTAAATTTAGTAATAAAACTATAGAGAAGGAGATAAATATAAAAATCCTCTTTTACTTTAAGACCTATAAGGCTAATAGCTTTATAGATATAGCCTTATAGAGAGAATTTATATATAATTTTATTAATTTATTACTTAAATTCTAGAACTAAGCTATTATAAATATTATTTAATAACTCTATAACTACCTTATAATAGGTAAAATATATACTATCTATAACTTCCTATAAGTTATAGATTAACTCTTTATAATTATTATAGAGAATAACTTCTACTTTTAGATAACTAAAAAAGCTAAGAAATAAGCAAGCAAAAATACTATATTTATAAAACTATAGGAAAATAAAGACTTTACTAAAAAGATTATAAATAGTAATAGCAAGAATAGAGCAAAGTCTATATCTTTATAGCTTAATAATAGAAGAAATATATCTATAAATAATAAAGCTCTATAGCTAGTTAACCTTAATTTAACTTTAAATACTAACCCTATTCTAAATATTATAAATACTTAAATTAGACTTAAGAATAATATATACTTACTTATATACTAATTTATAAACCTAACTAAGCTATATATTAATAAGATAAAGTATAGTAGTAAAGATATAGATATATTAAAGCTAAAACTCTATATCTTCTAGAATATATATAAGAGAGCAGGCTTTATAAAGGAATAAACACTATTTACTTTTCTAATTATACTTAAAAGAAGGATATTATATTATTACTATAAGATAATTTGCTAAATTTAGCCTTATCTTAACCCAGACTAGATTATCACTAAGCTTAGTAAATATTTTAAAATAGAGGAATTTAAATAAGTATACCTAACTAAATAGAATACTACTATACTTATATTAATTATAAATAATAATCTATTTATAATAAAGCTTAAAGTCTTAGATTTGCTAATTAACACTCTTATAAAGATATAATCTATATTAGATACTACCTATAAAAGTAATAAGATCTTATATAACTAACTCCTTTAAGGTTACTAAGAAGTTAAGAAATATAAATAAGCTACTATAAACTCTATAATAAAGTTTAAAAGCCTCTATAACTAGCTTAAAGTTATAATTAGTAATATAGTTATATTTAGAAATAGTTAGTTACCTCTATAACTATAATACTATACTAAGTAATACTAAACAGATTATAAATATAATAGCTAAGACTAAAATAATTAATTTAGCTACTTTAGTTTACACTAAAACTCTAAATAAAATAATTTAAAGTAATAGTAAGATCTCTAAAAGTAGAAATACTATATCTATAAGGAGATAAAATACTATTTAATAAACTATATATAAAAAGAGAGAAATAAAGTATACTCCTACTTCTAAAGCAATTTATAAATTTAAGATACTTTAAAAACAGCTTACTAGTAATTCCTCACTTAATATAAAGAGACTAAAGATAAGAGTTATAATAATTTAATAATAAATAATAAAGAGAATAAAGAGATTAAAATATACTTCTAATTACTTAGAAAAAGGTAAAACAGTTAAGAGAACTAATAATATAATAATAAATAGCAGACTTTATTCTTTATCTAATTTATAAACCTAAATATCTAAGTAACTTACTTAGTAGATAAAAATACTATTACTAACTATCTACTTAACTAAGTAGCTTACTATAAAATCACCTACTATAATCCTTTTAAATAAATAACTAATAATATCTCTATTAATATCTTTATACTTAATAGAAGATATTCTTTAAAGACCTTCTAGAGTATTATCCTAGATATAGAAGCTATAGAATTTTTAATAGCTAGTTATAACTAATAGATTATACTTAAAATAACTAAGTTATCTAATATTATAATTAACTCTGCTATTATAAAAGGGGTAAATATTAAATTTAGTCTAAAAAGAGTAATTAAATTAATAGAAATAATAGTTATCTCTATACTTTTTAGAGAAATAATATTCTATATTATATTAGTAAATACCCCTTTTCTCCTATACCTTATAGATATAAATAAACTAGATATTTAATTTAATAATTTAAGAAACTATTTATAATAAAGAAACCTAATTATCCCTATTATCTATAAATAGGGTTATCTATAGCTACTATTAGATATAGAGAAGATATTAGCCTAGAATAATCTTATAGAAACTAAGTTATACTAACTCTATTAATAGTTTAGATATCTATTAGTTTACTAACTTTATAGAGTTTTATAGTAGCCTCTGGCCACTATATAGTGATTTTACCTGCTTTATAACAGACCTTCTAACTCCACGCTACGCCTCCTGATAATATATATAGCCTTTAGTTATATAATTATAACTATTCTAACTATAGCTACACTTATATATACCTATCTATAGCTTTATAATCCTTAACTTTGCAGTTTAATAATAATATCTATTAACTTATCCTCTTATCTATTACCTATACTGCTAATACTATCTCTATTACTGCTTTATCTACTAGTTCCCTTATTTAATCAGGCTAGCTAATGCCTTTATAGCAGCTTTGCTATTATTAGTAATGCTCTCTCTGTTTAGTATAAGCTATACTTACTAATCCCTAAAGAGCTGCCTCTGCCTTAATATTATAGAGAGTCTGTTTAAAGAAGAGCTACTCTATAGAGTACTTAATAACCTATCTAATCTCTGCTGCTAAGTCTGCTTACTTATATAGAATAAGTTAGTATATCTATAATTCCCTTATAGGGATATTAATAAGAGCTCTCTTAAGGGCTATACTAATAATATACTCTTAGTGTTATATAGGCTGCTTAATAAAACAGAGAGCCTTATTAATTATATTAATACTAAACTATTATATAATATTTTATATATTATTAACGTTAATAGGTATACCTTATATATAGCTAGTATATTAATATACTAGGTCTAATACTAATATCTTAGAGGATTTATTATAGGTTATAGAATAAGAATAAGGAAGAGAGATAGATATAAAGCCCTGCTTATAGAGCTTTTTATATTTCTAGCTATAAGAACCTCTTAGAAGGTTAAGGAGTTATCTCTTATATATACCTTATTAGAAGGTTTACCTTTTAGGCGTTTTTCACAGCACCTTGCTAGAAGGTTTAGCAAAGGTAATTCTAGGCTATAAGAGCCTTAGTAGCCTACTTAGCCCTAATATAATTAGCCCCGTTATATATAGCATAGCATTATCCACACTATTACTATTCTACTAGTCTATTTAGTTAGAGTATATATCTAACTTTATATAAGGGTTTGCTTACTAGCAGGAATATATTAGGTTCCTATATTATTATTCTTAACTAGTAGAGAGTATAGGTTAAAGTGCCTCTATAATGTTTTCCAAATTATACCTATAAACTGGGTGAATTTGTTATAGTCTTTTTTGTAGTAGGCTATGTTATAACTATAAACTTAATAGAGTTTTATAGTAGTTAGGCTACTAAGTTAAAATATAAATACTTAAATATCTTATAAAGTTTTATAAATATTACTAACTTAATATAGAAGCTCTAAATCACTTTAAATTCACTTTTAAGGATAACTATAACTTTAACTATACTATAGTTATTAATATTATTTACCTTAACTTAAGACTAGTACTTTATATAGTTAATACTACTACTACCTTTAATATAGAAAGATTTCTATAAGATCTATTAGCAAGCATAGCACTTAATATACTTAAATAATACTAGATCTATATCTATCTTAAACCTCTAGATATAGTAATTACTAATACTAATACTAATTTTAGCTTATCTAAGTAGTATAGTATACTCTATTTAATATTAATAACTACTACTAAAATCTCTATTAAGACTTATAACTTTATAGATAAGATTAAGAGATATTATATAATCCTTTAAAAAGTCTATAATATAGTTTACTAAAACCTTTTTAAAATAGATTATAAAATAGTCCTCTAAATAGCTTTAAAAGCTATTAATAACACCACAAAGCTAAAAGGCCTAATCTTAATATTACTTATCTTTAAAGTATACCTATAGCTTACTAATAAATCCCCTCTATCTCTAGAAATCCAGAAATAAGTAGCTATTATATAAAGAGTAATAAAAGATCTCTAAAAAGTATAGGCCTTATACTAAGTTTTAGAAGCTCTTACTACCTATAATAAACTAGATATATATAAAACTCTATAGCTACTACTACTCTTACTAGTATATATCTATTATAAGAAGAAGAGCTAGTAAAAACTATATAAACTTCTTACTATTAATAATAAGATCTATATATTTAATCTCCTATATAGGTCTTAAACCTTCTAATTAATAATTATCTACCTATAGTATAATACTAGTAATATTAGTAATACTAATAAGAATAATAATAATATATAAATAGACTCTCTAAACTAGAATACTAGAAAAATAGAAAAACCAGATAAGAATAATACTATACTAGCACTAATACTAATATTACTGCCTCTATATAAGAGAGGTAAACCACTAAAGAACTATATAAAAGCTATTATAATACTTACTATAGGTCTAATCTAGAGAAGTAACCACTTTATAGACTAAAATAGATAAGAGAATACTATAATTAACACTATTTTTATTATTAATATAGTAAAAACCCTTAGCTAAGAGATTAGTAATATTATAACCTTTTTAATAGTAAAAGAGTATTTAGATTATAACCTCACTATCTACTTATATAAGGAGGATATTATTATAATACTAAGAAAACTTTTCTCTACCTCTATAATAGTTAAGATAACTATACTTTAGAAATATAGTGTTTTTAAAATTATCCCCTATAATACTACTATTTATAGTAAAACCTAGATTTTTAAATTCTATATAGTTTATAAAGTTAAAGGAAAAGGAACTAACTAACTTTATAAAAAGTTATAACTTATTATTTAGAGTTATAATAATAATAATAAAACTTTAATCCTTATATAATTACTAATAATTTAAAGAGTAAGTTAATAATTGCTTCTCACTTTAGCACTATTTCTTATAGCAGAGAGATTTATTCTATAGCTTAGAGATATTATATAAGTATATATCTAATTCTAAATAGAGCTTAATAGAATAATATTAGCAAACTTCTTAAGTAAAATTTAAAATAAATACCCTAAAAATTAGATTATAAGAATTATTAAACCCCTATATAGTATTATAGAAGCTAGAACCTATTAGCAGGTAACCTATAGTAAGTATTATAGAGAAAAGCTTAAAATAGATTAATTCTTATTTAACCTATACTTATTAATCTCCTTAACTATTACTAATAGCTTTAGTATTATTAATATATAAACTAATAATATAATTAGACTTTTAATACTAAGTTTCTCTAATTAGGAGAATAATAAACTTATAAAAGCTAGCTTTACTACAAAGGATAAATAATAACTTAAACTAAATAACCTGCCAATATTTAATAGTAATATTATTATACTAAATATAAATAGTAGTCTTACTCTATAATAAAAGGGATAAGGAAATAAAATTAAGCTTATTAACTTAAAGGCTACTTTAACTAAATAAAAACAGTAATATATTTAATAAAGAGTAAGAAGCATATATATTATATTAATTTGCTAACTAGAGGTATGCTTTAATCTATTTATAGCTATATAGTATTAAGAGCTAACCACTAAAGATAAAAAAGTACTTAATTAAAACCTTAAATAGTAAAAGGAGAACCTTAACTATAGCTTTATATTTATACCTATTAACTTAGTAATAGCTAAACTATTTAGTTTTATTAATAGCTTGTTTACTAATAATTTAAACCTCTTATTATAGATTAGATTTATTATTATCCTTACTAATAAAATAATAAATAATAATATATTTATAATCTATAGTAATACTATTTACTTTAGCTTAATAAAGTATAAGAGGGTTACTTAAAGTATTCTAGCTTTTAAAGTCTATAATATAGTTACTAATATAGACCTTATCTATACTATTATAATAACACTTTAGAAGATCACTAACTACCTTAAAAAACCCTATATTTCTATAATTATCTATACTAATTTATACTTATTATATAAATACCTTATTAAGCTTAGTACTATAAAGGAGAAGTAACTAATAATTAATATTATAGCACTTTAATAGTTCTATAAAAGGAGGGAGATCTATAAGGTAAGATAGATTAATAGTAATAATAACCCTATAGATACTTTTATAAAAAGTACTCTAAATTAGACCCTTAAATGCTTTATTAATAATAATAAAGTAATAGTTTATATAAAGAGATAGGTAACTTAAGAGGAGAAGGCTATAAAGTTAGATAAATAGTACTACGTATACTAAAGCAGCTTTAGTATCTTAGAAGAGGAGGATTTAACTATATTAAATATAGGATAAGATTAGTATATAATTCTATGCTATTTTTATATTTTTAAACCTATTTTAGGTTTATAATAGGTATTAGTAATATAGAAGTATATTTTAGTAAGTTATAGTATATCTAGTCTTAAAGACAAAACTACTAGTATTATGCTAATACTATAACCTGTAAAGTAGCAGAATATATACTATTATTAATAGATATATATAAGGTTATATAACCTATTATAGAGTATATATATATAGTTTAATACTACTACTAATATAGTTAAGTAGAACTTAGAAATAGATATATATTAACTTATAGGCTTTTAATATATATATGCAAAGGGAGCTCTAAGTCCTGTATAAATCTCATTCTAGTATAAAACTAACAGTTATATCTATAAAGATTACTACTATATCTTTTATAAAAGATTTAGCCTCTTTACTTATTATTAATACTATAAAAGTAATTAAGAAGTTAGCTAAAGCTATATAAAAGCAGTATATTACTACTCTAATTATTTCTTATAGTTTAAAAATCTCTAAGTTTATTAATAATAATATATCTAACTTCCTTAAGGATTATCTATTTTATATTAAGCTTTATAAATAAAATAAAAAGAAAATAATTACTCTAGTTAGTAAGTATTATATTAAAACTTATTAATAAACCTTTAAGAGTATTTCTACTTAATATAATAATTAGCTCTTTTTTAAGGATAATCTCTATAAGATATATAGTATTATAAACCTAAATACTTAACTAAACCTAAATAAGGAGCTCTAAAACCTTATTTCTAGTTTAGAGATTAGTAATTCTAAGTATATCTTTAAATTCCTTACTAAGATTAGTAACTTTTAGAGTAGAGTAGCTATAAGGAAACTATTTATACTACTTAATATAGAGATTAACTATATTATTTTCTACTATTTTTCTAAATAAACTATAAAATATATCTTAAAGATTCTTTATAAAAACTATAGAAGTCTTCTTTTAGTTTCTTAGGTCTAGATAGAGATTATAATTACTAAATAGGTTTAGTCTTAATAAGCTTATATATAACTATAAAGTATTAGAGAGAATACTTTAGTTAGTATATTAGTTACTATACTTAAGTATAAATAATTAAGAGTATTATCTATAAAACCTAAGCTAAAGAATAAGATAATTAATACCCCTAACTAAAAAGCTTAGGTAAATAACCTTACTATCTATCTTAAGAATATAGAGATTAAGTAGATTAAAACTAGATATTATATTAATACTTCTTAATATAACTATACTATTTCTAAAGTTAGTATATATATTATTAATATAACTAACTCCTAGTCTATATAAAGGCCCTTATAGTATAACTACTATAGTAATAACCTTTATAACTATAGCTCTATATATAGAGAATATAGCTATATACTCTTTAATCTAAGAAGAGGGAGTTACTTAGGCTTTATAAACCTTAAATCTTATTACTAGCTGAGATCTCTAAGGTTTATAGAGACTATTAACCTTAATATCTATTATATCTATAATAAGAAAAGATATCTCACTAAAGATTATTAAGCTACTAAAGCCTATATTAATATAAAGCTATATATATTTATAGAAGCTACTAATAAATTAGTACTCTATATAATTCTCTCTATATTTAGGTTCTTAATAAAGAGATTAATAAAGGCTATTAATAAGGTTAGTATAACTTAATAATTATTTCTTTCTTAATTTTTATAGTTAGTATAAATAAGACTAAGTAGCTAGAAGTTAGTATTCTTATCTTTTATAGATACTTTCTATATCTTTAGGGTGTTAAGTTCTAGCTTAAAAGCTATAAATAGTTTAATAAGTATACTTAGTATATTATATAAGGAACCCTAAGGCTCTTAGTCCCTACTTTAGCTATAAAGATCTCTCTTATTAATATAGTAACCTTAGATACTATCTATAATATCCTTAATATCTATATACTAATCTCTAATACTCTAGTTATTATTCTCTCTATAGATATAGATATTAATACTATAACTAGATTATAAACTTAGAACTACTATATAATACTTTATCTTACTATTAAATCTAAGAAAAAGGTTTATATTATAGACCTAAATATAACTTATTTACCTACTCTACCTCTAGAGCTTTATATTAAGGAAGTTATAGATAAGGATAAAGATATCCTAACTAATAATAGCTTCTTAGAAGCTACTAAGACTCCTTAACCTAAATTCTTTATTATAAGATTAAAAAGCTAGATTCTTACTAAAGATCTATAAGCTAAGTAAGTAGCTAAAAGGATTACTATTCTAGAATTCTTTCTTTACTAAGTTTAGTATAACTATAATAATATAGTTTATAAATATATAAAGCTAGTTATTTAGAACTATCTCTAGTAAAATAGTAATTAATAACTAGATATATTTATATTTATAGAGAGAGACCTACTTAGCTATATTTTAAAAGCCTCTAGATTAAGTAGCTAGTTTATATAAGAGATTAAGTATTAAAATAATATATAAGTAGATCTAATCTTTATATTTTAGTATAAAACACTTTTATAGATAGAGATTAGTATTATTAAGGTTTATATTTAAGTCTAAGTTTATAAAGAGGAAGCTATAATAGTTTAGATATTTTATAAAGCTACTATACTAAACTAAGAGGAGGGTTTAGAGATAATTCTCTTTTACTTAGTATTCTGCCTAACCCTCTTTTCTTTAATTAGCCTCTTTTATCTCTTTATAGATATAATATTTATAGTTTCTAAGTCTTTTTAAGTAGTTTAGTACTTTTTATCTTGAATTAACTACCTCTCTATAGTATAGTAGGTATTAATATAATAGATATTATTCTATTTAGTACTTAGTCTAAGGAGGATCTTAATATACTAATTATTTTTCTTAATAATTTAGTAAAGTATCTATATTATATTATAGTTACTTATTGATACTAAGTCTTAACTATATAGAACTTTATTATACTATATTTCTAGATTACTATAAGGATTAGCTAGTTTATATACTTAGAGTAATATAGAATTATTAATATTAATATTACTATTAATATTAGCTATAATAATATATAGAAGAGTATTATCTCTATATATCTTAGTATCTAAGGTTTTATAGATACTTAAGCTATAGTAACTTTTAAGAGTATTATAGTTAAGGATATCTATATTAATAGTTATTATATACTTAATATTCCCTTTTTTATTAATCTATATAATAAGATATCTAAGAATATAATCCTTAGAGCTTTATTTATTATAGATACTAAAATAATACTAAAATACTTACTAACTTAAGTAATTAGTATCTTTTAGGCTAGTAATTAGAAAATTTATACTCTATTAATATTTTATACCTTAGATTTTATTAATTACTTTACTACTATTCTCTTTAATCTTACTAGTTTTTCTTATACTTAGTAAGCCTATTTAATTTCTATAGAGAAGGAAAAATAGAGGCTACTATTACTAATCTTAATATAGTAGCTAGCTTAGTAATTATAGAAATTAATAAATAACTATATAAGAGTCTATAACTATAGCTTTATAATCTAGAAAGCTAGTTTAGTCTATATATACTAGAGGAGATAATATTAATAATAAAAGCTAATTTACTAAAAAGCTTTAACTTTTTAGTTTAAGAGGAACTAAAAGAGAATAAAGAGGGTTTAGTAATATTTAATAAGAATAGTGATATCTTCTATATAGTATTTAAGGTTTTCCTTAAGTAGGCTATTATACTAAAAATAGAAGTAATTATCTAAGCTATTACTATTTTAGAATTATAAAAATATACTCCTAAGTACTAGTTTTATAAAAGTAAGTAGTAACTTAACTATTATAAACTCTTTCTAAAGAAGTTCTATAGATATTACTACTAAAGAAAGAGACAAAAAGCTAACTATATAGATTTTAATTATATATCTAGCTATAAAATAGAAAAGGTTTTAGTATTTCTAACTAATATCTTAAGTAAACCTCTCTTCTTTTAGAAATAAAATACAGATAGAAACTAATTAATTTATTAGTAAAGGAAAAACCTATCTTTATTAAGCTATATAATAGTACTAAACTTATATTATTTAGAATAGCTAAGTATCTCCTTATATATAGTAGAGCTATCCTTTTTAGAGACTAAAAGACTATAGTTAGTATTCTTAATATAAGAAAACCTAAGTATACTAAGACTTTTAGCTATATAGTTAAGGAATTTAACTTTAAGATTTAGAAATATTATAAAAAGTAAATAGTATATGAAACTAACTTACTAAAGTTTATAATTAATAAAAAGCTTTATTAACTTCTTCTTTTTACTAAAATATAGTTTTTATTCTTTACAAATCTCTTTAACTTAAAATAAGGAATTAAGTTTAATATAGCTAATACTTAGATATATTATTAGTTTTATTAAGGAGAGAACCTCTTAAAGAAGATCTTAATAAAAATCTAAAATAAGCTAAGAACTAATTATATCTATAATAATACTCTAATCTTTATATATAGAGAGGTTAATATATCTTAGATTACGTAATTATTAATAATGTAATCGATAGCTTAAAAGGGAAATAATAAGTATAAATAAGTTAATATTGAAGTGTCTACCTTCTAAGTAAAAGGGAGTATTCTAGAGAGGGAGAGGCGAGTTATTTATACTTAAGGCTTGGATTCTAGAGCCTTCTATAGCTGCGTAAGCTGCTTGCTAAGCTGCCCCACTTACTTCCTTATTTAGGTTATTTATTAAGTAATTCAGTAACCTAAAACCCTTTTAGGTTTAACCTTAACTTAGACAGTGAAAGCTAGCAGTTTCCATAGCTTTCTAGAGGCTTCTTCTAACAGTATACACAGTACTAATAGTACTATAATACACTGTATTACGTAATTAACCTCTATTATATAGCCTCTATATTATTATGTATTTTTATTATAGGGTTTTATAGTATATCTCTTATATCCTCCCTTAAGGTATATATATTATATATAGCTTATTGCTTAAGAGACTTTTATACTAGAAAACCTAATAGGAAAAAACCAGTATTATTATAATGTTATATTATTATTATTATTATAAGAATATATTATACTAGAAAAAACCTTATAGGAAAAATTCTGGTATTTATATTAGGGAAAACCAGATATATATATATTATTATATTATTTCAGAAGTTTATTAACTCTTTGAATATTAGAGTCTTTCATATTTTTACTATACCTATTAATAGGTTTATTATAATCTGGTAAAAAACCCTTTTCTGATATATTATAAGTATCTTTTATTAAGTGAAAAAGTATCTTTGCTAGCAGTTTAGTTAATATATCTGCTATATTATCTTTAGTATTAATGTAATATAAGAATACGTTTTCAGCTATAATATTATCCCTTGCAAAATGATATTTTATATTAATATGCTTAACTTTTTTATGAAATTCTAGGTTTTAAGCTAGCCTTTAAGCTGCTTTATTATCTATTAGAATCTTAGGCTTATTTAAAGCCTTATATCCTAGAACTTTATATATATAGTTATAGTTATTATATAAATATATAGCTTCTTTTATAGACTCTGTTAGAGCTATATATTTAGCTTTATAAGTGCTTAAAGTAACTGTTTTTTGTTTAATGCTATTCCAGCTAATTATATTATATAGTCTAAAAGTAAAGACATAGCTAGTTATAGACTTTCTATTATCTAGATCTCCAGCCTAATTAGAGTCTGAAAATCTAATAATATTATTATTATTATATAGCCAGTTATTATTACAGTTATAATATAATCCTAAAGTAGGATATTTATTTAAATAGCCCTATATCTTATCTAGGGCTATAAAGTGCTCTTTAGAAGGATTACTTATATATCAAGCACAGGTAATAACAGCTAGAGCTATTTCAAACCTAGTTCTTAAGGCTAAATAAAGTAGGGCTCCTATTTGCTGTTTGTATATAGTTATATCTTCTAGCTTAGCTATATCTTTATTCTTATATAGCTTTATATTATTATTTATAGGTATTTTAGCTGGATATATATGCTTTTTATTATATTTATTAAGTATTTTCTTAGTATATTAGCTTTGATATATATATAAAGCCTTATTTTAACGGTCTATAGTTATTTCATAGCCTAGGAATTTACTAGGCACCCCTATAGGCTTTATTTTTATACTCTTTAATAAAGACTTATATATATATTTAGTTATAGTATTATTTAGTATAGCTATAAGCATATTGTCTATATAGCAGGCTATTAAAGCCTGCTTATTATTATTATTTAATATAAATAAGGCTTTACTATAAGGTGAAACCTTAAAGCTTATATTTAATAAGATAGACTGTAGGTTTTTATACTATAGTTATGGGCTTTGCTTTAAGCCATATAAGGCCTTTTTAAGCTTCAGTATATAGTTATTATTATAGGGTTTTATAGGGGAATTTATATTAAATTCTAGCTTATTAGTATTTTTATTATAAATAAAACCGGTTAGCAGTTATATATATATCTCTTTACCTACCTCTGCATAGATAAAGGTATTAGAGATATTATACTGCTATATATCCTAGTTATTATATATACTATAATATAGTAGAAATCTATAGCTTTCAGGCTTATAGGTAGTACTAAAGGTTTTAAGGTAATTAATATCTATATATTAATTAAAACATTATACTACCTATCTAGCCTTATAGTATAGAATTTCCCCTTTTATATTAGGTTTTAAAGTATACACCTATCTACTACCTAATATATTTATATTATTATCTTTTAGTGGTTTAGGGATTATTTCCTATATATTAGTATTTTCTAGCTCTTTTATTTTAGCAAGTATTCCTTAAACCCACTTATCTTTATTTATATTAGTTATAGCTTGCTTATAGGTAGCAGGCTCTACTAAACTAGTAGTAGAGAGTATATAAGAAGCCTTTTTATTTGTTTTGTTAATAGTAGATAATATATTAAGCCTTGGGTAGTCTTCTATTAATAGAAGTAGTGTGCTATTATTAACCTAAGTATAGGCTTCTTTATTAATATTATGAGATTAGGGGATTTGTATTTTAATATTAGAGCTAGTATTATTATTATTATTATTATTATTATTATTATTATTATTATTATTAGTATTATTATTATTATTATTATTATTATTATTATTATTATTATTATTATTTAATATATCCTCTTATGGGTTAATATTAAACTGAATAGAGCTATTTTCAGCTTAATTATATCTGCTATTATTATTATTATTATTGATTATTTGTGGACGATTTATAGTTATTAGTAGCTCTTTATTATTAGAGGATATAAAGGTATTTTCAAGGATTTCTATATTTCTAGACTATAAAGCCCTTTTAGATATTAGATCCCATATTCTATAGCTATTTTTGCTATAGTTTATTATAGCTCCCTTTTTTGCCTTTATATCTAGTTTCTTTAGATTAGGGTCTTTATTTTTGTAATAGCATATACTACCCCATATTCTTATATTAGATATATCTGGCTTATAGCTATTCTTTAACTTATAAGGCGTTTTATAGCCTATAGAGCTATAGGGGGTTCTGTTATATAAATATAAGGCAGCTAAAAAGGCTTCACCCTATAAGTAGAGTGGTAAACCTGAATTATATAGTATAGTTTGTACTTTATTTACTATAGTATGAATTATTCGTTTAACTATACTATTAGGCTTATAGGTATAAGGAGGCTTTATATTATAAATAATACCCTGATAGATATATATAGCTTTTATTTGTTTATTATTAAATTCTAAGCTACTATTAGTATTAAATTCCTTAACCTGTTTATTATTATTATTATTATTTAGTATATTTATAAATTTCTTAAAGGTAGCAGATACCTCTTTAGAATCTTTTATTTTTAGAAGATATCCCTATATATATCTAGTATATTTATCTATAAGTATTAAAAACCACTTATAGTTATTATAAGTAGGTGGTTTTATAGGTCTATATAGGTTTCTAGCTACTTTATCTAAGTAGCTATATTATTTATTTATATAGTTATTATATTTTACCTTATTAGTTAACTTACCTTTAAAGTAAGCTTTATAAGGTATTCTTTTATTAAGAAATAGTATATTAGTATTAGTTATAGTAGCTTTAGTTAGCTTTTATATAGCTTTATAGTTAGTATAACCTAGTCTTTTATACTATAGTATATTATTATAGTAGGACTTATTAAGTATAGCCTTATTATATAGGTTATCTTTAGTTATATTTATAGTATTATTATTATTATTATTATTTATATTAGCAGAGAGTATATTAAAGAAGTATAAGTTATTCTTCTTCTACCCTATAGCTAGTATTTTATTTTGTTTTATATTATATAGAATAGGTTGCTTCTAAAAGATCAAAGCTATTCCTAGATTATCAAGCTTGTTTTAGCTAAGTAAATTAATACCTAGCTCTGGTATATAGTAGATATTATTTAATATTATAGAATATTAATTATTAAAGGATAGTTTTATAGATCCTTTTTTAGTTATAGTTAAATAGCCTGCTTCTCCCTATTTAACCCTTTCTTTTATATCTTTTATATTATATAGGTATTTTATATCACTAATAGTATAAATAGTGGTAGCAGTATCTAAACAGAAAGAGATTTTATTTAAAGAACTAGTTATATTCTAGTTATAGTAGTTCTTTAGGTTATTAAATTCCTACTTTATTAAACTACCTAGTAATAGGTTAGTATTATTATTATTATTATTATAAGGGTTATTATTATAGGTTATATTTACGTTTTCAAATTTATAATCTTCCTCATAGAAGTTATTAACTGCTAGAGGAGTATTTCCTCCTTTATAGTTTATATCTATAAGGTTAAAATCCTTAGTAATAGAGGAGTTTTTAGCTATATTATTAGCTATATTTATAGTGTTTTTTAGCTAGTTATTAACAGTTATATTAACTGTTTTAGCTAAATTATAGCTCTGTTAAGCTAGTTTTTTAGCTTTTTTATTATTATTATTTTTAGGCTTCTACTATTTAGGAGCCTTATCAGGGTGTAAAAAGGCACAGTTTTCTTTAGTATAGCCTCTTTTTCTGCAGTTTTTGCAGAATAAACCCCTAGTTTTTTTCCAGGGCTTTTTATTAACCTAATTAGGCCCCGTTTTAGTATAATTTATAGTGTTTTTTCCTCCTTTTCTCTTATATTTATCTAATAAATTAGCAAATAAAGAGTTAAGAGTATAGGCCTCTAGGTTAGCTCTAAGGCTCTAGGTTATATTAGTTATAAAACCCTCATAGCTTTTATCTAAGCTATTTAAAGTCCAGGCTATAATAACCTATTTAGGTAAAGCTAGCTTATAATAAGCTAGATTATTAGTTAATTCCTTAACTTTAGTAAGATATCCTTCTATACTACTAAAGTCTTTTAAAGTAGTATTAAAGAATTCCCTATAAGTTAGGAATTTATTTATAAACCCCTTAAGCTTATATAAATTAGTAAGTTTTTTCCAGGCTTCAAGCACTATTATAGTATCTTTTATAACCCGTAGAGGCCTATTAGTGCATAATAGCTATATATAAGCTAGTACTTTATTATTTAGGTTCTTATTAGACTTACTTATAGATGCTTCTAAGTTAATATTTATTTCCTTACTAGCTAAAAGAGCCTTAACTCTTAAAGCCTAAATAGTATAGTTAGAGGCTCCTTTAAGCTTAGAAACAGTGAATTTAGCATCTATTATAGATATTATAACTGCAAGCAGCGCCTCACTATAATAAGTAGGCTGCGTATAGCATAATATTAAGCTATATACGGGTTAGAGGTATAAGTAGTGATTTAAGAGCATAAGTGATAACCCAGGGGCTTAATAATTGTGAGGGTATAAGTATAGCTAAAAGCCTAGACCAGGGAAGAATAACGACTTCATATAATAATAGGTATATAGTGGTGTATTAAGTATAACTTAGCTTCTTCCCTAATAGTGTGGGAGCCCCTTTTAAAGTATGCGTGCATGCACGAGGGTTCTGCGAGGGTTTAGCGTAAGTTTAGCGCTGCTTACTAATACTCTTACAATTACCCCCCTCTCTAAGGCCTTAGTCCCCAAGGCTCAAATTAGCTCTTATAGGCTTAGCTGCAGGCTCGTTTAAATAATATCCCATAACAATTTAATCCAATTATCCAAATATCTAAATACTGCTTATTTCAGCGTTATTTCAGCGCTTATTTAGCACACATTTAGCAAAAGTTATAATATAATAGGGTTATTACAAACTTAATATATACCTATTAAATATCTAACTATATAGGATTATTGCAAACTTAATATATACCCATAGTAAATACAGCATAGAGCTATCACAAACTTAATATATACCTATAACTATATAATATAATATCCAGCACAGGGTTATCACAAACTTAATATATATCTATAACTATTATATATCTTAGCAACACTGAGGATATGCTAATTATATACTAAATAGCAGCCACATAACTGCAGTCTTCTACTATAACCACAGTTAATAGTTATCCTCTAACAAATCCAGGCATTTAACCTCTTTAGTAGTCTATATAGCATTTACAGATACCTTTAGCAATAATATTCTTACTAGTGCCTTTAACACCAGATCGCTACTAGCTTAATAGTAACGCTCCTCTATATACTCCTTCTAGAAGCAAATAATATAAGTATAGTTCTTCTAGCACTTATTTATAATATAGCCTATATAACCACACATTATATAGTCTCTAAAGTATACAGTCTTTGCAGGCTATTTAGTTTCTAATACTTTAATAACAGCACACTACTTATAGCATAGTTTCCAGGCTCTCTTAGCAGCTATAGCTATATCTAGCAGCTTCTAGTTATTAAACTGCTACTACTCCAGGTCCCTCTAAACCTACAGGCTTAAACAGTAAAAGAAGGAAAAAGCCAGTATATAGCTATCTTTATAGGGTATTCCTAACACCTATAGTATTACTAACTACTTAGCAAAGAAGCAGAGAGGACTCTAGTCCCCCTATCAGGCCTCATAGAGTAGGCCGTATAACTACCACTCTTAGAGGGCTAGGTTAATATAGAATCAGCAAGCAAACACTAAGAAGTTAGCCTATATAGTATTATAGCTAAGAGTAGGAGCATAGTTTCACTACTATATTTAAAGTATAGATAAGATCTTTATAAGTGCCTACTATATATAGTAGCTATTAGAGGCATCACAGAGATTATTTATATCCTATATAGCAGTAAGCTAAGCTGCCACTTATATAAGAGTAGAGTCCTCCTTAAGGGTAGCATAAAAGTAGGCTAGAGGGCGCTCATATTAGCATATAGTTAGTGTGCAAGCAGCAAGAGCACATAGGAGGTCTGCGTGATTATAACCCTAGCATTAAACAATATATAAGAGTTCTCTAATAACTGTATCACTTAAGGGCATAGTTAAGAGCATATTCATAGTTATAGTTAAGGGCATAGCTGCATCACTTGCAGTTATTATAGTAGGTGTAGCAGATAAGGCTAGTGAAAAATTTTCACTATTAGCACCAGTATCAGTAATAGTGCAGCAGGTAGTCAGATATATAGTTATTATTCCAGGCCAGTCTTCTCAAGATAAGGTAGAAGTTATATAATTATAAGGGTATAAGTATAGCTAAAGGCCTAGACCAGGAAAGAATAATAACTTCACGCAATAATAGATATATAGTGGTATATTAAGTATAACTTAGCTTCTTCCCTAATAGTGTGGGAGCCCCTTTTAAAGTGTGCATGCGTGTGCAAGGGTTCCGCGAGGGTTCAGCGCAAGTTTAGCACTGCTTACTAATACCCTTATAATAATATATAAGAGAAGCACTAGATATACTATAATTTAATATAAGAATAGCTTTACTTATATAACTTTAATTAACACGCTTATTAGACTCTTATTTCTAACCCCTAACTATATATAGGATCCTTATTATTATATAGTAGTATAACTTATATAATATTATAAATCAGATCTACTTTATAGTAGTTATTAAAACAGTAAAATAAAGTTATATAACTATCTAATATAATATATATATTATAAGCATAATAATATGCTCTTAAGAAGTTATATAGTTACCTATAGTTATAGTAAGCATACTACAGGACTTAGAGGTAGCAAGGCCTTAAAATAAAGCTATTACTAACCTTTAATAGAAGATCACTAAGCTATAGTTAGCTCACTAACAGGTATATAAAGAGTATAATACTTTTTAAATATAGTTATAAAGCATATAAGAAACTACTCTAGCACTACCTAAAGTTAATAATAGTAGCAGAGATATATCCTCTCTAATAGTACTGCTACTATTAAGAACTCTAATAAGCCTAGCCTACTCTTACTTTAATATATAGGAGGAGACTAGCTATTTAGATATTATAATAATAGATACTCTGCTAATAATATAAATACCTAGTAAGACTTCTAAACTAGATTTAGATTAGTTTAAGGGCCTTAAGATAAAGTTCTCTAAGAATCTATACCTAAAAAGATCTATAAATTAGATTATATAATTAATATAAGTATAAATCTTAATAGCAGTTTACAGAGTAGCTCTTAGAAATATATTAACTCTAATAGAGGATCTCCAGATTATAATTAAGATATATAATAACCTTATAGAAGAGCCTTTATCCCTTATAGTATATATATAGAGTAGTTCTAAGATTTAAAACACTCTTATATAGATATATACTAGTACTAGTATTATTCTAAGAGAATAAATATAAGATCAGATATATACTCTTAAGCTTATAAAGAGCAACCCTATATTATATATCTTAAAGTTTAGTAAGCTATAATATAGATACTAATAAGCAGGTAGTATTATCTCTTTTAAAAACGCTATTTAAGTATTTATTTAAGAAGCTAAAGAGCAGTACTATAACTAGGCTGTTTACTAGAGGTTAAAGTATTATAATAGATCTATAATAATAGTTAAAGGACTTATAGCAGACCTCTAGAATAAAGCTTATATAACTAGTAAGGTAAAGTCTATACTTATTATACAAATAATAAATAAAGTATCTAAAGCAGATACTAAAAAGAAGTCTAAAAAAAGAGATTATATAAACTATAATTATTATAGCTATAGCTATACTAATACTATATAGCAAATATATCCTACCTGTAAAGCTAATAATAAAAGTTAGTTAATATTATAAAAGAGCAATAACAAAATAGATATATCTAAGAAGAAGTCTATAAAGGAGAGTTAGAAAATAATAGAGTAAGTTTACCACACCTTTAGAGACTTAAGTAACTTTCAGGCAGTGCAAAGCAATCTCAGAATATACTTAGCATATAAAACTATGCCTGAGAATACTAGAAGAGAAGAGACTATTTTAAGAATAGTTAAGCAAAGCAATAATACTTAGCTATAAAATATAGGTGTAAATATATATATAATAAATAATATATTATAGTATAATAATAATAAGTATACCCTATTAATAACCCTGTATATAATATATATAGAAGGAGGTTTTATCTACTCTAAATATATAGGAACAGTTATACTATACTTTAATAATAGAGAGTTAATATAATTATAAGATATATTATATATACTAAGCTTTTCTATTAATATATTTAGTAGAGAGAAACTTTACCTTAGTAGAGGTTACCTTAATAAGAATAAGCTTATTAGAGCTAATAGGTAAGTATTTATAATACTTAATATATATTAAAGAGGTTTTAACCTTAATATAATATATAAGAGAGATTTAGGTATATAAGTAATATATACTATATAGTAGAAGACTAAATCTAAGCTTTAGTATAGGAGACTTAGTTATCTAGGCTTTAGAGAGATAAAAAAACTATTTAGATAATAAAGAGCTATATAATATCCCCTAAGTTAGTAGTTCTATAACCTTATAAGACCTATAATCTTTTAAAGAGTCTGAGATACTCCTTATAAATACTAAGATACTATACAGAGAAGGCAGGAGATATTCTTTATATTAATATTAGAGAAGTAAAGCTAGTAAAGTACTTTAAATACTTCTTACTAGTTATAGATAATAAGACATACTTCTAAGTAATTATCTTTACTAATATAAAGGATAAGCTAGTATACTAGTTAAGGATTTATCTCTAAGAGTAAAAGAACACCTTTAGTATAGTAGTAAAGGTTATCTATATAGATAATATAGAAGAGTTTATAATAACTTACCTTAAAGCTATATTATAGAATAATAGGATAAAAATAGAGTTATCACTACTATATATATATAAGCAGAATAGTATAGTAAAGCGCATAATTCAGATTATTCTAGATAAGGTATACGCTTTAAGTATTAATTTAGAGATTCTAGCAGATTTATAGCTATATTTACTTATAGTAGCAGTTTATATTATTAACTGCTCCTATACTATAGCTATTATAGATAAGATACCTATTTAAGCGCTCTATAATAAGTTATTAAGTCTAAGAGGAGACTATATACCTAATATAAGCTAGTTATAGGTTATTAGAAGTGTCTGCTTTACTTATATTAATCTAGAAGTCTAGGTTAAAAGCAAAAAGATAGTAGCATATATAGAGAAAGGTATTCTTATTAGTTATTATAGAGACTAAGTATATAAGATATAGATACTAGAGTAGAATAAGATTATTATCTACTCTAATATTATCTTTTATAAACCTATAATAGAGCTAGAAAAGTACTAGAGAATACTACTACCTAGTTAAAGCCTATAGTTCTAGAGCTATATATAAGAAATCATAGAGCAGATATATAAAGTATATCTGCAAATTAGAGAGACTAGATCTCTAAAAAAAGAGAGTATAGCTTATACTTATACTATAGCTCTTATAACTAACCCCTTTATAAGTAATCAGGAAATAAGTTTATAGCCTTATATAAACCTAATAACTATTATAGAAGCATAGAATAGATCTATAAATAACTAGTTAGAGTAAATAGAGGTAGCTTTTACTAAGATATATAAACTTATAGAAAAAGGGGTATTATAGTTTATTAATAAAGAGGAGGCACTATAAAGCCTCTAACTAATAGCTAAATAGGTTTAGAAGTATAAGAAAGCCTATAGTAAGCTTATAAGGTATAAAGTATAAATTATAGTAAGAGGCTTCCTATAAGTCTCTAGATAAGACTTTACCTAGATATATATCTTAATATCTTAAATAGCATTATAGCAGATCCTATTAGCCTATATATAGTAAAAAGGGTATCCCATATAGTAATAGAACTTTATTAGTATATATATAAATAGAAAGCTAGAGGAGATAGTTTATATAATACTTTTCCCTTTAATTAAGAAGTTCTTTATAGACCTATAATATAGTAGCCTTATAGCTATATATAGTTATAAAGGAGATTAAGAGCAAGTTATTAAACTCTATAAAGCTCTATATAGACTATAACAGAGAGAGAGATAGTAGTAGAAGAAGTTATAAAAGATTCTCTAGTATACTAGATTTATACTACTATACTTAGATAATATAACCTATTATAATAGAGCCCTAGATATTATAATAGTAATATATATTAATAATATTCTAGTAATAGGGCTAGAAGCTACTCTAGATATAGTCTATAAATATATAAGTAATAAGATTAAGGTTAATAACCTTAGAGTACCTAATAGCTTTCTTAGTATTTAACTTACCTTTAATAAGGAGTATTAGAAAACTATTATTAGCTAAGAAATATACTTAGCTAATATAGTATAGAAATTTAGAGTGGAGATTAGGCCTGCAAAGATACCTATTAAGACTAAAACACTTAACTTTATAGTCCCTAGCATAGAGACCTTATTAGATCTAAATCTCTAGAGTTAGTACTAGAGAGTATTAGGTAAAGTTAGCTTTAGAGCACTTATAATATAGCCTAACCTCTCCTTTAATATAGAACTATAGGCTAGGTTCTCCTATTATTCTAATAAGTTATATAAGAAGGGTATAAAGTGCTTAATATAATATCTTAGTATATATCCCTCCTTTATAATAAGTTATAATAATAAATATAAGGCTAGAGACCTAAATAAATAGAGTCTCTATAGCTATATTAATAGTAACTATACTAGCTATAAGAATATAGTATGCTTAATAATAGAATAGATCTTCTTTATAGCTAATAGGCCTATATTATAGAGATTATAATAATAGATAATAGTCTCTAAGTCCTCTACTAAAGCTAAGTACTGCATAGTATTATTAATAGTATTAGAAGCGCTTTAGATATAAAATTTCCTGAGTAAACTCAGAGTAGAGCTTAGAGAACCCCTCTATATATAGGTAGATAATATAGAAGCTATTATACTTATAAAGGGGGAGTCTATAAATAACTATATAAAGCATATATAGATTTATAACTACTTTGCACAAGAGATTATTAAATATAGTAAGGTTAACTTTAAGTATATATTATTAGTAGATAATATAGCTAACCTACTTATAAAACTGCTTAGAAGAATAATCTTTAAATAACTCTATAAGAGGAGCAGTATAAAGCTATTTAGAGCTAATACTACTATAGAGAATTATACTAAGAAGGTTTAATATATATATAAACTAAGTTCTCAGTAAGGAGGAGTATTATAACTATAGGTAGCACCTTACTATAATAAGCAGGCTGCACATAGTGTAATATTAAGCTATATATAGGTTAGAGGTATAAGTAGTGATTTAAAAGCATAAGTGATAACCTAGGAGCTTAATAATATATAAGAGGAGCACTAGGTATACTATAATTTAGTATAAGAATAGCTTTGCTTATATAACTTTAATTAATATGCTTATTAGACCCTTATTTCTAACCCCTAACTGTATATAGGATCCTTATTATTATAATAGATATAGTTATTATAAGTGATAGTGTAAATAGGTAGGAGGTTATATAGTGTAGTAGTATAGATATTAGCCTTATATAGAAGGGCTTAAGGTTTAAATCTTGGTTTTATTATTTTAGGCTTTTTGGGTTTTTTCAGTGTTATTTAGCGTTTTTTAGCTTATATAAGCTGGGCTTATAACCTCTTAGGTTATATAATTGTTAATAATATAATTAATAGCTTAAAAGGGAAATAATAAGTATAAATAAGTTAATATTAAAGTATCTACCTTCTAAGTAAAAGGGAGTATTCTAGAGAGGGAGAGGTAAGTTATTTATACTTAAGGCTTAGATTCTAGAGCCTTTTATAGCTGTGTAAGCTGCTTGCTAAGCTGCCCCACTTATTTCCTTATTTAGGTTATTTATTAAGTAATTTAGTAACCTAAAACCCTTTTAGGTTTAACCTTAACTTAGGCAGTGAAAGCTAGTAGTTTCTATAGCTTTCTAGAGGCTTCTTCTAACAGTATATATAGTACTAATAGTACTGTAATATACTGTATTATGTAATTAACCTCTATTATATAGCCTCTATATTATTATGTATTTTTATTATAGGGTTTTATAGTATATCTCTTATAATATAATATATAAGATAAAAAATAAAAAAGTCTAGCTAGTTAATAACTTACTTTTTAATAGCTTAATACTTAAAGAAAACCTAGAGTAGAAGTTAAAAGCTTAAGTAAAAGCAAAAGAGAATCTTAAATTAGTATTAAAAAGTATCTTTATAGATCTTATTTAATTAAAGTCTTTAACTATTTCTAAAAGAAAGTAACTTATAGTAAAGTAGCTTAATAAGATTTTAGTAATAGTAAACTATCTTAACCTAAAAGAAAAAAAGCTTCTCTTTAAAGTTTTAAGTAATAGAGAGAAGGCTTTTATATAGAGTTTTAAGTATTATAGATCTATTTATTTATTTATAGCTTCTCTAAAAATAATTAGAGTTATATTTTATAAAGCTTAGTGAATAAAATATATATTAATTTTAAAAGCCTTAGAGAGTAATATTATAATAATTCTAAAAAATAAGCTAAAGAAGGTGTTATATAGCCTAGACCTCCTCTATAGCTCTTAGTGCTACTAGTGCTACTCTCTAACTGCTATACCTACTATATAAAGCTCTATATATAGACTCTTATCTATAGCTACTCCTTTTCTGCTATAATAGATAACTTCCTCCTACTTGCTCTATACCTATATATATAATAGAAGGATATCTTTAAGTAAAATTATATAGCTTACTAAAACCCTTTCTCTTTAGTTAGAAAGAAAGATAGAAAGATATATTTTATTAACTCTATAACTAAGGTTAATATTATTACTTTATATAATATAGCTCTACTCTCTTTTAATAATAAGTTCTTAAAAGACTTTATAATATACTAGGTTTTCTTATTATTAAATTTCTTCTCAAAATATAACTAAGTCTTACTAAATTTATAAAGCTATAATATT
Organism: Colletotrichum neosansevieriae; assembly: GCA_036785495.1. Taxonomy (NCBI): domain Eukaryota; kingdom Fungi; phylum Ascomycota; class Sordariomycetes; order Glomerellales; family Glomerellaceae; genus Colletotrichum; species Colletotrichum neosansevieriae. Next base: position 142,190 of record JAVHLV010000067.1, on the reverse strand, counting down.
ATAATTTTTATAATACTAATTAGCCTCTTTTAGATATATATCTTATTTTAAGGAGCTACTAACTCTATAGCTTAGTTTATAAAAGTTATAATATAAATTTTATATAATCTAATTTTAACCTAATATAAAGCTTTTCTTAATAATATAGCTATTAAGAGCTTTATCTTAGCTTCTGGCTACTATATAGTGATTTTACCTGCTTTGTAATAGACCTTCTAACTCTGCGCTACGCCTTCTAATAATATATATAGCCTTTAGTTATATGATTGTAATTGCTAACCACCTATCCTAACTATAGCTGCACTTATATATGCCTATCTTACTAGTAGGTATAAAGCCCTGCTTGTAGTAGTAGAGCTTTTTATGCTTCTAGCTATGAGAACCTCTTAGAAGGTTAAGGAGTTATTTCTTATATATATAGCACCTTACTAAAAGGTTTACCTTTTAGGCATTTTTGCTATAAGAGCCTTAGTAGCCTACTTAGCTCTAATATAATTAGCTCTATTATATATAGTATAGAGTTATTTATACTATTACTGTTCTGCTAGTTTATTTAGCTAGAGTATATATCTAACTTTATATAAGGGTTTACTTACTAATAGAAATATATAGAGTTTCTATATTATTATCCTTAACTAGTAGAGAGTATAGATTAAAGTGCCTCTATAGTATTTTCTAAATTATATCTATAAACTAGCTAAATTTATTATAGTCTTTTTTATAGAGGGGCTATATTATAACTATAAACTTAAGAGCTCTATCTTAAAATATAATAATAAAGAAGTTTCTAGTTATGCTAAACTATATAAATATATTCTAAAATATATTTAGAATATTAATAAGGTTTTTATTAATATTAAGTTAGCTAGCTATATTATTATAATTAAAAAGTTATAGTAGGCTTAGTAATCTATTACTATTATAAAGTATATTTATAGTATTAATAGTTAAAGGCTAGAGAAGTTAAAGATTATTAAGATTAGGAAATAGAGAGTCTATAATAATCTCACTAACCTTAGATCTTTTCTTAGAGTTATAATATTTTATTAGGTTTAGGTTTAGGAATTTTCAGCTATAGCTAGGCTATTTATAAATCTCTTAAAAAATAATATTTTATTTAAATAGAACTAGCCTTAGTAGTTAGCTATAAATACTCTTAAGGACTAACTTATCTCTATTTCTATTCTTATTAAGCTTAATTATAGTATTAATATAGATAAGATCTATTTTATAGTTAATATTAATAGCTTTAGTTAGAGTACTATTCTTAGTTAATATATTAATAGTAAGTATATAGTCTTTAGATATAAAAGTAGCTTATATATTAATATAAAGCTAAACTATAATACTAAAAGACAAAGTTAAGAAATATACTTAAGGTTCTTAAATAAGTTTATTTTATCTCTATAGTTACTACTTTATACTAAAAATAGATACTAAGACTCTTATTACTTAGCTTAATAATACTATCTCTAATCTATTTAGAGCTTTTATTATTTAATAAATCTTATAGATTTATATATTTAACTTTAAAGTTAAGTACTTATCTAAAAGCTAGAATATTATAGTTAATAAATTATTTTATAAACTTAGTAAACTATTAAATAAGCTTAACTAAGATATTAAAGGAGAAATTAATAACTAGATTAATAAGTAAATCTTCTTTATAAACCTAATTATTATCTGTCTTTTTAATAAAATATAAATAAATAGAAATAAAGTTTACTTTATTAAGATTCTTATTACTAAAGTTAATAATATTTTATAGATATCTTTAAGGCTTATAGATATTCTTAATACTATATTAAATAACCTTTTATACTAAAATTACTATTTATACTAAATTACCTATTATCTTAGTATCTTAAGATAGCTAGATAAAACTAAGCCTAGTCTATACTATAAGTTTAAGGAGGAGGCTAGGAAGTTCTTCCTAAAGAATAAGTTATTATTTATATATCTTAGTATATATAAGCTTACTCTATAATAAGTTATAGATTATTTATAGATCTAAACTAAGCTTATTATAAAAGTATACTGAGAAAGTAGGTATAGAGAATATAATATAGTTATTAAATAGTTAGCATAATAATATTATTAATATAGTTTCTATTAATAAGTTAGTAAATAAGTCTATATTTATAAAGAGTATTAAAGTATAGACCTAGATATATAAATAACTCTTACTATTTCTTAGTGCTCTTAGAGCTGCTATTTACTTATATAATATTAGATATATAGAAGGTTAGTAAATAGAATATAGTAAAAGCTTAATATCTTTTAATAAAATAGATAGAGATTTAGTAAATATAGTAAGCTAACTCTTATCTTATCACTAAGTTTATATAAGAGGATATTATTTATTACTATAAACTATATAGTATACTTATTATTAATAGAGGCCTAGAGAATAAGAATATAGTTATTAAATTTAACTATAAATATAGACTTAAGTAAAAGGTTACTACTATCTATAATCTATATATTAATAATATTATTAAAGTTACCTACTAAACTATTATATATACTCTCTCTACTTAGATAAAGAATATAAATAAGAACTTCTAGCTATCTTTCTAAGCTATACTATTTACTAATAGAACTTCTTTTAAGGCTTTAACTAGTTATAGCTTTTTCTATCTATTCTATAGATATAAAGCTATAATCTTAATAGAGATCTTTATACTAACCTAGAGAGTTTTAATATAGAACTAAGTAATAATATCTAAGAAAAAGCTTTTTATATAAATAAGAGCTTTTAAATAACTTAATAAGGACTATACTATTATATAAAAGATAATTATAGCTTAATATAAGTATATTAAAGATAGATTTAATTACTAAAAGCACTATATCTTATATAGCTATAAATTAGAAATAAATAACCTTATTTTAGTATTTAATATTAAATAATATATAGATATGTTTTTTAATACTAAGCTTAACTATTATTAAAAAGGCCTCTTTAGGATCTATTTAAAAACCCTTAATAATACTTTATATTAGCTTAAAACTCTTATAGAGAAACCTCTTTATTACTTAACTTATACTAAGAACTGCCTAAAGAAGTTTATTAAGGCTCTAGAATATTTTTAGAAGCTAGATAATATTAACTAATATGGACTTAACTTTCTAAACTAACTTAATAAGATTTACTCTATCTATAGTTATCTCTACTTTAATAAAAGTAATAAAGAAAAAGTAGAGAAACCTTTTACTAAACCTAATAATGCTAACTCTTTATTAATAAGTAATCTAGATAGTAATATTCTATAGTAAATTATATACTTAGTAGTATATTTATAGACTTTAAAGGAGGCTCTTAACTAAATAAGAATAATATAAAAACTTTATATAGAGCTTTAGCTATTTAATCTAGTTATAGATAGTTAGTATACTAAGATAGAGAATAATACTATATAACCTACTAGAATTAGCTTTAGTATAGAGGAATAGTTCTTTTTATATCTATAATAAATAAGGCTTATATTCTTAGTATAAGCGTTATTATACTCTTTATCTTAGTTACTTAATTATAATTATCTAGCTTAGTATATTAAAATAAACTATAGAGATAATACTAAGGCTAGCCTACTTATATCTATATTATCCTACTTAGTATTTAAGTCTACTCTTATATTCTTATAGACTTAATCTTACTACTAAGAGTAATATTAAGCTTAAGTACTAGGATAGGATAAGTAGGACTTAGCAGTATAATTGCTAAAAGGACTATAGTTAAGGAGAGAGGAGGAGCATAGAAGAGAGGAGAACTTATAATTATTATTATTAATACCTTAATACTTAATTCTCAAGTTTTTTCAGAAATTTCTTAGCAAATTTATACTTATTTTTAGTAATCTCTTTTAATTAGATCTGCAAATTACTTTATATATCTTTTAAGCCTATTTTTATTATTCTACCCTATTTATAGATAGAGTTATATTATTTGCTATTCTTTCTAGCTCTTATAGTTCTAGCCTTTATTATATCTATATATCCCTACTACTAATATATATATATATATAACTAATCTACTTTAAATATAATAATATGCCTGAAAAATCTATAAATAATAAAGAATAATAATATAATTAATAGCTAATATAGAAAGATAGAGGAAGATATTTATAGGCCTATCTTAGTTTATAAGGATAGTAATAGCTATATATTCTCTTAGAATTAAGGTAGAAATAATAAAGACCCTAATATACTCCCTTTTATATACTATTAGTAGGTTCTAGTAAATATACTCCCTTTTCCCCTCTCTTATATACTTTTAATATTACTATTATTTAACTAGTAAGTTATAGCTAGAGTAGCTAAGATAGCTATATTTAAGACTAATATAGTAATTAGCAGTCTTACTAAGCTAATAAGTATAGTAAGATTAACTAGATTAGTAAATAAATACTAATAAACCTCTTACTAGTATAGCTTTAAGTGCTAAGAGCAAAGAATACTAATATTTAAGATATTCTAATATAGTAAAGCTATAAAGTCTTCTAAGATAAAAGTATTATTAGAGAGACCTTTCTATATTAAGTAATAAGATTTAAGGTAGATCTATAAAAGCTTAAAAGTAGTAAGATTAAGGTTAAGAGACCTTTTTATATTTATTTAGTTTATATTATTTTTCCTTTTTTATTATTTAAAGGAGTTATAATTATCTACTTTATCTTTCTATTTAAAAGATATTATAATAATAAATTCACTTTTCTACTTATAAAGCTTTATTACTTTAACTATATAATAATAAACCTAATATTTATAGGCCTATAAGTATTATATCTTCTTTTTATTTAAATAATAACTTAGATACTAGATCCTCTTCTAATAAGGAAAAGCAGTTTAAGGAGAGGTTTATAGGAACTTTATTTAGTAAGATATAACTATAAGCTATAAAATAGCTAGCTTCTAAAATAGTATAAATAGGTCTATAAATCTCTCTCTAGAAATAGAGGTAATATCCCCTAGTTCTTATTATTTACCTAAAGAGATATATACTAATTAAGATATTATAGTTCTAGCTAACCTTCTAATAAGATACTCTATTATAGCTATAATAACTTTCTACTTAACTAGTATATCTAAGTTTATTAGAATTAATATCTTAGACTTTATTATAAACTATAAGAGCTTTTCTAAGCTTTACTATAAAACTAATAAGAATATAAAGAATAAGGTCTATATATATAGCTCTAGTAACTATTAAAATATAGTATAATCCTATATTAATAAGGCTAAGACCTAGAAGGAAGCTAAGAAGAAACTTCTTTACTAATTTAGATTTATAGACCTAAAGTGTTAATAAAACTCTAATAAGAATCTTTAAAACCTAGTTATAGGCTCTTATATTAAGAATAATAACCCTTTATAGGTTATAGTATTAATTACTACTATTTACTAGCTTTAATAGAGAGCTATTCTATATAGAGATTCTAAACTTATAGATACTAAACTTATTTATATTACTTACTACTATTTTTTAGAGAGGATAATAAGAGCTATAGCTTAAAGTCTTAACTGCTAACCTATTAAAGTTATTTTAAAGTAGTAGGTTATAGTTAAAGATACTCTAATTAAATAGTCTACTATATAGTAGAAATTTTAGTAACTATTAGATCTTATTAAACCTAAACTAATAACTATACTTTAAGTCCCTATAAAGATAATTTTAATAAGATAAAGGGCTAAGACTAAAGAACCTTTTATAGTATAAACTATAAGCTTAATTATTAACTCTCTTATAGAGAACTTTAAGACTCTTAATATTAATAGAGCTAACTATAAAATAGATATCCTAAACCTTATTAAGAGAGTTACTAGCTAAAAAGATAATACTTTTAACTTAAATACTATAAAAGCTATTAAACCTTATAAATAATAATCTTAGAACAATATATAAACTTAATATTAGTAATAGCAGTACTATTACCTATAAGCTAGTTAAAGTAACTACTAAAATAGCTACTAATAATATTAAGAGTTTAGAAGAGATAGAGAAAGAGGAGGCTATAGAGACTTTTAGTAAGAGAAACTATAGTAATATATACCTTTTTAGGCTTTTAGATACTACTAGTTTTATAAAGTAGTAGCTTATATTATTATTAGCTATATTAAGTACCTTAAAGCTAGCTAGAGGGAAGTCTGCTACTATATAGTATCTTTCTACTTTATTAGCACCCTTAATTCTAATATCTAAGTTAAAGCAGATATTATTAATAAAGGCTATATAGCTAGGAGGATAGATAGTTAGATAGTTTTAAGGTATATTCTTATTAATAAAAATAGCTTTATAAACTATATAATAGCTACTAGTAGAATAGTAGAGAAGTAGTAGCTAAGACTAATAAAAGAGATTATATAAGTTATTAGTTATAATAGACTATACTCTAAGCAATCTATTAGCTTTATAGATTAAAAAAAGGATATAATATAGTTATATAACTTTATTAATATAATATTCTTTAGCTTTAAGCCTAGACACTAGTATATTAATCTAGTTAAAGATATTACTACTATAAAACAGATAAAAGCTAGAAGTTATTACTTAAAACCTTATAATACTTATATTTAATAAGCCTTCTAAATAGTAAACCTACTTATAGTCTAAGATCCTCTAATTTAAATTACCTAGTAAGTTACTAAACTTTGTAATAATAAAGAAGATACTAATAATATTATATTATAGAATATTCTAGAAGAGCTAGTTAAATAATAGAGATAAGAAGAGCAAAATAAGTCTTAGATTTAATATAGTAATTTATAAACTAGCTATATACTTATATTAGAGCTATATAGTAAGAGAGTAAATAGAAAGGTAGCTATTTCTAAAGCCTTTCTTTATTAGAACTAGCTAAACTAGAATAAAATAGTTTATAATACTACTAAAGTAATAATTAATAAGTATAAGCATAGATATAATCTAAAAATATAGGAGATCTTTATTTCTGCTAATATTATACTTCTAGATTAATTTAATAAGATAGAAGCTAGTAATAAGAAGCTATAAGAGTAGATAAACTAATAGAATAATAATAAAAACTATTTTAAAAGCTAAGTAACTTTAGCTATTATTTCTATAATTTTATCTAAGAATTTATAGACTAAGTAAGTATAGTTTAACTACTATATAATTAATTCTATCTTTAAAACAGATACTATAATAGAGAAATAAGATTCTATACTTCTTCTATTACTAAGATATATTACTATTCTAAACTTTATTATAATATATTAGTAGATTATAATTACCCTTTATAGCTCTATAAATATACTAATTAAGGAAATTATTAATAGTAGCTTAGCAATTAATCTTATTAGTAAAGAATATATTAGATATCCAAGCTTATAAAGTAATATAGTTAGAACTAATATAGAAATCTATAGAATTACTAATAAGAAGTAAAAAACCTAATTTATAGGTATAATTATAAATAATATCTATATTAGAGGTAATATAATTTAAGATATTAGCTTCTTTATCTTTCTAGAAAACACCTATAATAAGGACTTAGTACTAGAAGCCCCTTTTATCTTAAAGACTAGGATAACCTTAGATTATATATAGAACTAGATTATTAGAGTCCTTTAATCTGGAAATATTAAGATTAATATCCTATTATTATTCTATATAAAAGACTTAACTACTTACTTTCTAGAAATTATTACTAAGATAGACTACTTTATCTCTTTATAATATTAATATACTTTTATATCTCTTATAGAGGAGGGAAAATAGAGGCTACTATTAATAGATCTAATATAGTAGTAGGCTTAAAATTTATAGGAGATAATTAGTAAGTTAATAAAGTTAAAAATAAAAAAGAGTTAGATATAATACTAAATAGTATAAAAGCATATTAGAATATTAAAGTAATTTAATAAGCATTTAAGAGCTTATATAACCTACTAGAGGAAGTTAAGTAATAAATAGAACTAGATAAGAAAGTTATTACTATTTTTAAAGAATTTAGATTAATTTTTAATAAAATCCTAGAAACTATAATCTAAGAAGAAGTTACCTCTAAGCTTAATAATATCTATAAAGTAATTATAAGTACTAAATATACTAAAAGATATAATAGTTATAGTATTAACTATTAGTATTATATTTATAGATTTAAGAAGAAAGTAATAAAGAAAAGAGTGTTTAGAAGAAAGTATAAATTAGTATATTAGAAAGGAATTAAAGTTATTATAGCTATAAATATTATTTTTTCTTATTATTACTATATACTTATATAAATAATATCTATATTACTAATAGAAGATATTAATATACTATATAAGATAAAAGATAAGAAGATTTAATCTATTAATAATACTATATTAAATAGTTTAACTCTAGATAGTAACCTAGAGTAGAAGCTAAAAGTATAGGTAAGAGTAGAAAAGAATATAAAGCTAGATCTTAATATCCTATTTACTAGCCTAATTATACTAAAGTTTTTAAGTATTAAGCTAGAAATAAGACTTATAAAGACCTAGTTAGAAGCTATTCTAAAAACTATTAATTATTTATAGCTTAAAGAAAAGAAGCTTCTTATAGCTATTCTAATAGTAAGAAAGAAAGCTTTAGCCTAGAAATTTGCTTATTATAGCTCTATCTACCTTTCTATTACCCCCCTATAAATAATATAAATAATCCTATATAAAGTATAGTAAGTAAAAGGAATTCTAATATTAAGAGGGTTAGAATAGAATATTATTATAATTCTAAAAGATAGACTAGAGAAAGAAATTCTAGAATAGAGTTATATAGTATATTATAATCTATTCTTTCTTATATATAAGAAAGATAGTAAGATAAGACTTATTAACTCTATAATAAAGATAAATATAGTTATAATTTAAGATATAGTACTACCTCCCTCTATAAATAAATTTTTAGAAGATTTTACTATATACTAGTTATTATCCCTTTTAGACTTCTTCTTAGAATATAACTAAGTGCTCTTAAACCCTATAAGTAAGAACTTAACTATATTTACCTTACCTATTAGACTACTATATATATATAGTTTACTTTAAGGAGCAATAAATTTAGTTATATAATTTATAAGAGTAATAATTAGAATTCTATATAACCTTATACCTAGTTATTATAAAACCTTTCTTAATAATATTACTATTAAAGGACTAACTTTATACTATAATAAAGAAGAGATTAAGTCTTATCTAGGAATTTATAGATTTATTTTAAAATATTTATAGAATATTAATAAGGTTCTAGTTAATTTAGAGCTAATAGAGTATATAGTAATAGTAGTTAAGTCTTAATAAGCCTAGAAAGCAGTAATAATTATTAGCTATATTTATTACACTAATAGATATTATCTAGAAGAAGCAAAGATAGTTAAGATCTATAAATAGGTTACTTATACTAACTTAATAGAGTTAAGAGCTTTTCTAGAAATTATAATATTTTATAGATTCTAGATAAAGAACTATTTAACTATTATAAAGCTGCTTACTAATTTACTTAAAAAGGATATCTTTTTTTATTAGAAAGAAAAGTATAAAATAGTAATAGATATCTTAAAGTTAATACTTATTAAAGCTCTAATTCTTATTATCTTAGATTATAGTTTTAAAAGAGGAAATATATATCTTATAGTTAATACTAGTAATATAGGATAGAGCAGAGTTCTAGGCTAATTTATTAATAACTAATATATAGTCTCTTACTTTAAGAGTAGCACTTAGTTAGAACTAAAACTATCCTATAATACTAGAAAAAAAGAACTATATAGTATTCTAAAAGCCTTAAAAAGGGTATATAATTACCTTTATAGAAGATATTTTATTTTAGAAATAGATATCTAGACTTTAGTTATATAGCTAAATAGAGTAGCTATAAACCTCCTAAAAGCTCTTATTATTTAATAGATTATATAGATTTAAATATTTAACTTTAAGGTATAATATATCTATAATATATAGAATATAGTAGTAAATAGCCTCTTATAGAAAGTCTAAGACCCTTTAGATATAATTAATAAAGAAGTAGAAGGAGAAATTAATTCTTAGATTAATTTATAGATCTTTTTTATTAATATTAAGGCTAGTTCCTTCTTTAATTAAGTATAATAATATAGTAATATATAATAAATAGAGGAGGTTCTTATAGAAGATATATAGGAAATTATTAGTAGTATAATAACTATTTTAAACACCCTTTTTAATAATTTATAGGCCTATTCAGTATATTCTTAATAGATTACCTACTATTTAATAATATAAAGGCACTCTCTAGGAATTTAACCTATTAGATACTATAATTTTAAAGTTAGAGCCCTAGACTATTATATTTAAAACTACCTGCTTTTTACTAAACTAATAAACTAGAAGCTAATACTAAGATAAATTATAGATAACTCTAAATAGAGAAAGAAGCTAATTACTAAAACCTATAAGAAAAATAGTTATAGAGATAAGCAAGCTATAATAAGAAGATTATCTAACTATTATATATAGAGTAATATATTTTTAGAAGTTAAAGAGTCTTTAAAGAGTTATTCTAATTACTAAAAGAGGAGAGCTTAATATATAAATAATATAAAAACCTATAGTTTACTAAAGAGATTACTCTTTATAAGGATTTTATTAGATATATAGAGAGTAAGTAAGTAGTATCTTATAGAAGCTTAGAACCTGCTCACTAAATAGCTTAAAGTATAATAGCTTAAATAAGTAACTATAGCTAAAATTATAAAGTATATTTAAGAGGAGGTTATCTATTAATATAAGCTATATAGTAAAATTATTATTAATAGAGATCTAGAAAATAAGAGTATTATTATTAAGTTTAATAAAAGATATAGTATAAAAAGGAAAGTAATATTAGCCTATAGTCTAAGAGCTAATAGAGCAATTAAGACTAGTTATTAGCTTATTACTTATTCTTTATTAATATAGACTAGAGAAAGAAAAGATATTAACCCTTAACTATATTTACTTACTACGCTATTTATAGACTAATTAAGTATTTATACTTTAACTAGCTTTAGCTCTTTCTATCTTTTATATAGATTTAAACCTATTATATCTATTAAAACTCTAATACTAACCTAGAGGGTTCTTAATTAGAATTTAGTAACTATATAGGAGAAGGAGGTTTAGATATATCTATAAGCCTTTTTATAACTTAATAAAAATAAAAAGTAAGCTAAAAAGATAATTAAGAGTTAATATAAGAAAACTATAAAGTATAGTAATAATTAATATAAGTAGATAATAAGAAAAGAGAGGCTAGAAGTAGATAATCTAGTTCTAGTATTTAATATTAAGAGATCTATTAATAAGTCTTCTATTAAGAAGCTTAACTATAGCCTCTAGCCACTGCACAGTGATTTTACCTGCTTTGTAACAGACCTTCTAACTCCGCGCCGCGCCTCCTGACAATATATATAGCCTTCAGTCACGTGATCTTGCTAATCACCTATCCTAACCACAGCCATACTTACATATGCCCATCTTACTAGACAGCCTTATAATCCTTAACTTCACAGTTTAATAATAACGTGGTTTTTAATTGCTTAATTACTACAGACTACTAAACTATTAACTTATCCTCTCACCTATCACCTATACTACTAACGCTACCTCTATCACCACTTTATCTACTAGCTATACTATTATTAGCAATACTCTCTCTATGTTAAAGCAGTTAGTATAAGCTATACTTACTAATCCCTATAGGGCTGCCTCTGCCTTAGTATTATAGAGGGCCTGTTTAAAGAAGGGCTAATAGATAGGGTGCATAATAACTTATTTAACTTCTAAAGCTAGGTTTGCTTATTTTTATATAATATAACTGTGCATATTAGCGTCCCCTATAGGGGTATTAAGGTAAGCTCTTCTAAGAGCTATACTAATAATATGCTCTTTATATAGGCTAGGTTAGTTAAAGAAGGAGGAGCTTTTATTAATTATATTAATACTAAACTTTATAGCAATCTGGTTTATATTACTAGTAATAATAAGTATATCTTATATATATCTAGTATATTAATATACTAGATATAGTGCTACTATCTTAGAGGATTTGTTATAAGTTAATAAGGATAAGAAAGAGGGATAAGTATAAAGCCCTGCTTATAGAGCTTTTTATGCTTCTAGCTATAAGAACCTCTTAGAAGGTTAAGGAGTTATCTTTTATATATGCAGCACCTTACTAGAAGGTTAACCTTTAGGTAAGGAGTTATTAAATATCTTATATAGTAGCATTTACCTTACTAGAAGGTTTACCTTTTAGGCGTTTTTTGCAGCACCTTGCTAGAAGGCGTTCCCAGGCTATAAGAGCCTTAGTGGCCTACTTAGCCCTAATATAATTAGCCCCGTTATATATAGCGCAGCGTTACCTATGCTATTACTATTCTGCTAGTCTATTTAGCTAGAGCATATATCTAACTTTATATAATAGTTTGCTTGCTAGTAGGAATATATTAGGTTTCTATATTATTATCCTTAACTAGTAGAGAGCATAGATTAAAGTGCCTCTATAGTGTTTCCCAAATTATGCCTATAAACTGGGTGAATTTGTTGTAGTCTTTTTTGCGGGGGGCTGTGTTATAACTATAAACTTAAAGAAGCTTAACTACTAATAGTAAAACCCCTTTTATATCTTATTATATACTTCTAATATCCTATTATATTAATTAGTAATATTAGTAAGAGAAGAGATTATAAATAGAATATTTAGTGAAAATTAACTTTAGAAATTTATTTAAGTATCTAAAAGATATTAACAACTAAGTAATATAGATATTTATAGATCTAATTTAGAGAGAAACCTAGTAAAAGTCTTTTTAATACTAGGAAATAAAAAGTATAATAACTATATATTTAAAGAAGAAAATAAAGAACTAATAGTATCTAGAAAAATAATTAGAAATAAAGAGAAGAATATATTATAATCTATAGTAAGATTAAGATAGTATTTAAAAAACTTAGAAATAGTAATTAAAGTATTAAAAGCTAAATAGTAACTAATAGTAGGAATTCTATAGATATTAAAGAAAAAAGAGAGAGAGTATATTAAGATAGAGGATTTAAAGAACTTATAATCTTTTTTTTATTTTTAAGTACTTAGTTTAATAATTTATAGATCTATTTATACTTATTTATAGGGTTTTCTTTTTTTTATCTCTTATATTTTAAAAGTTTAAGATTCTAGAAATAATATTCTTAAACTTTAAAGATAAGAATAAGAGATAATATTAACTTATTAAAATATACTACTTTATTAATAACTGTTTTTTAATATAATAGTAATCTATCTACTAATAACTTTAATATCTATACTAAGTATAAAATATTAGAGATCTATAGCTTTTTAATAATAATACTAAAACCCCCTCTATAAATATAGCTATTACTAAACTAAATAAATAAGAGAACTAATAGTTTAAAAATAGATAGAAGAGAAGAAAAGAGAAGAGAGTATTAAAATATAGTTACTAACTTATAAAAAGGATATTAATATCTAGATAATTGAGAATATAGTAATAAAGCTATTAATACTAAAAGCAGCTATATAATACTATTATTAATAGAAAAAGAAGAATATTTATAAAGGAGATCTTATTAATTTTATACTTAGATAGAGGTTAAAGTTAGTTTTATAGATCTATTTAGAGGATATTTTTTTTATATTCTTATTACTACTTAATAATATTTCTATTATTTCTTCTCCTTTTCTCTATTCTATAAAGATATATTTAGTTACTCTATTTTCCTTTCTTTAATTTATAATATAAAGCTCTAAGTAATTAGTAATCTCTATAAAATTAAAGTTTAGAGGTAGCTTTAATATAAAAGAGTACTAAGAGTAGGTAAATCTAGCTTCTAAGTAATACTTTGAAGTCTATTAAGAATAAAAAGTTAAATTTAGATATAGCTAATATAATAGTATTAACTAGGATTTAGAACTATAGAATTATTATAATACTATTAAATTCTCTACTCTTTCTTATTTTATTATTATACTTAATTCTATATCTATAATATTTATAAATACTTAGATTATTATAAAAGTAATTCTCTTAGATTTTATAGAAGAAGTAGTTAGTATAAGAAGTATTTAATATAGAAATATATTTAAAGTATAGTTTATAAATAAAAATACTAGTTATAGAGTTTCTTATAGTATAGATATACTTTTTATAATAGATATAGAGTACTATATTATAACTATCTTAAAATTAGATAAATAAGCTATAAATAGCTACTATATACTAAAAACCCTTTATCTACTATAAGCTAGAAAGAAAAATAGTAGAGATATAAATAAAGACTTAATAGTAAAAGTTACTAGTTTCCTTAGTTATCTTAAATATTTAATTAAAGTCTTACTTACTAAGATAAACTTTCTAGAAAGCTAGTCTTATTATATTAGCAGTTTTATTAAAAAATATCTATAAAATAAAGGCTACTTTTAAAAATAGAGCTAAGTAAGGCTTATAGTAGCCTAAAAAGATAATAGATATTAGTTAAGTAATAAAGAGTATAAGGAAAAGAGAATTACTTAAAGCTAGTTATTAATATACTAGATAAAAAGAGATATATTATTCTGCTTTATCTAAGATATAGAGATATTAAAACTAAGTATTTAGAGAGTAGCTTTTAGAAAAAGATAATAAAAATAAGGCTAATTAGTGTTCTTAATATCTAATATAAGAAAGTTATAGTTAGCTATAATAAGAAAAAGTAATTTATAGATATAAAAAGAAGAATTTAGAGAAGTTAAGTTAAGATTAAGAAATAGAGAGAAAAATAACTATTAGAGAAAGAGAAGTTAATATTAAAGAATAGAGAAAGGTATTTATCTAGTTTTATAACTAGATCTCTTACTTTAATAGCTATTAATAATTACTATTTTCTTTATTATTTCTCTATAAATAACTACTTTAATTTACTATTAGATATATTATTAGATTTTTTATTTTAAGTTTACTTTACCTTTATTAGAGCTAAAAAAGCTAAGAGAGAAAGAAGTTAATTATTTCTTTTATAGAATATTAATAAATTACTAGTACTTTAAAGTAATTAGTAGATATAAGAGGGTATTATTAACCCTTCTAGTCTTCTAGATCTTCTCTTTTTTATCTATATTTATATATACTATCTAATCTATTCTCTTAGATAGGAGATATTTAATATTAATAACTATACTATAATATTTTTAGATTTTATAATTATTCTTATTTAATCTATCTATTTAATCTATAAATTACTTACTCTTTTCTCTTATTAACTTTCTTTCTAAAAATATTATAATAAAAAAGATTATTTTTAATAATAGTAATACTCTAGATAGCTATATTTAAAAGCTAAGATCTTTAAAGCTTTCTGCTTTTAATATTAGATAACTAATAGATCCTATACTTAATAAACTAAGTAAGAGCTAATTTTAAGTATAGAGCTAGATTATTAAAGATATATTAAGCTTTAAACTTATAGAGAAACTAAGATATTAGCTACTAATAATTAAATATAAAACTTATCACACGTATAGGTGCAGGGCAAGTGGGAGGAAGTCGTCTATTGCGGCAGAAAAGAGAGTGGCTACGGACAAGGGTCTATATATAGGGCCTCGCGGTGCTCGGAAGCGCGCGGAGCGCGCGGAGGGCGGCGCCAGTAGCGCCGAGAGCTCCGGAGGAGGTCTGGGCTACGCGACACACCCCCCCAGAAACAGCAGAGCGCAGCGGAGCGGAACACGCGGAGCAGGCCGCGCGAAGGCGGTTCTAAACAGAAAAAGAAGCTATCTATAATAGGGCGTGCGTAACGCTCGCGGTGCGTAGCGAGACGTCAGCAACGCAAGGTGGGGGGCCACCTCCAGTCGTCACCGAAGGGGCTCATCGGGCACATAAGCCCGGCAAACGCGTATTATACCGGCCCGCAGGCATGGTCTTCGACGGCGCAATGTGCTCGGGAAAACGTACTATCCCGCAGGTATAGTCTTCGGCGCTGCAGCACCGGCTCGTGGGTTAATCGTGGGGTAATAAAGGAAAAATCGAGTGTAACGGGGTGGGTTATAGCGGGCGCAGCGCGGCGTAGCGGGTGCAGCGCGGCGCAGCAAAGCGGGTGCGGCTCGGCGCAGTGAAGCGGGCGCAGCGGGCGCGGCGTGGCGCAGCAGATGTGGCGCAGCAGGTGCAGCGCAGCGAAGCGGAGCGGGTGCGGCGCGGCGGGCGTGGCGCGGCGTAGCGAAGCGTACAGGGGCCCCCTGTCAGTAGGGTTTAGACCCTCAGGTGGGCGCACACAGGTGTAACGACACCACTATGGTTGGTAGGTACCATAAGATGGGAAAAAACTTGCTTGCATTGCAGTAACTACTATGGGGGACCTTACAGGGGTTTATATACCCAAAACCCAGGTACCCTGATGTTCCGCAAACGTACCAGTATCACATGATATACCGGATGCATCCACATATCGTAACACCCTCCCTCAACCAGTATATCATCAGCCACGCCTTATTACTCCCTCAAAACCTCAGTGCTCTATACCCTGAAGCTATCGTGACTTCCTAATTAGGTAATCCACAAACACCGGCCGTAGTATGCGCCTGAACTCTTATACCCTAACCTAAGGGGGTATCACAACCTTCCTGGATTAACGGGATCCCTCCCGCGCGCGCGCGCGCGCGCCGTATGCGCCGTATACGCTGCGCGGGAGCCCTGCGCGCATAGAGCCCTCCCTAATATGGAGGCGCGCACTCTGTGCCCTCCCTGACGTTTAGGACCCTTCCTCGCGAGATCCCACCTCCCCTTAAGGCTTTATCGTGAAGCCTTCTCTCATAGGGAGGCCCTCTTATCGCAGCATGTAACAACCCTCGCTAGCAGGGCTCTTGCATGAACCCTCTAGGCTTTGTACTGCCGCAACGGGACAATACCAGGGCACTCAGGGCCCTCACAGGTGGCGGGGTGGTGTCGGGGCTCCCACCCGGTCTGGCAAGGCGCGCACATAACCGCAGCTAGGGGTAAGCTGGGCTCATAACCTGTAACGACACCACTATGGTTGGTAGGTACCATAAGATGGGAAAAAACTTGCTTGTATTGCAGTGACTACTATGGGGGACCTTACAGGGGTTTATATACCCAAAACCCAGGTACCCTGATATTCCACAAACGTACCAGTATCACATGATATACCGGATGCATCCACATGTCGTAACAACAGGCGTATCGCAGCGCGTAAGTCGGCGTAACGCAGCGCGCAAATCGGCGTAACGCAGCGGGCGCGAAAGTCGGCGTAACGCAGCGCGCAAATCGGCGTAACGCAGCGGGCGCGAAAGTCGGCGTAACGCAGTGGGCGCGCGAGAAGAGTAGAGGTAGAGGTAACGAGCGTGTATGAGATCGACTCTCCTGCGCCCACAGCAGGTAACAGTCAGGGTAATGCAGAGCTGGGCTCATAACTGTCACACGTATGGGCGCAGGGCAAGTGGGAGGAAGTCGTCTATTACAGCAGAAAAGAGAGTGGCTACGGACGAGGGTCTATATATAGGGCCTCGCGGTGCTTGGGAGCGCGCAGAGCGCGCGGAGGGCGGCGCCGGTAGCGCCGAGAGCTCCAGAGGAGGTCTGGGCTACGCGACAAAACTCTACTTCTATAATATTAAGATATAACTAGCTAGATATATCTCTCTAATTTATTAATAAAATATATATTTATTAAATACTAAAGCAAAACTCTAGATATAGTATAGAAGTTATTTCCTCTTTCTAAACTATAATATATTATTACTAGTCTATATAATACTATTAGAATATTAGAGACTAAGACTCTAATATACTCTATAAATATTATAGTAATTATATATTACCTTATAAAACCTATTAAAGCTAGATAACCCTTTTAGTACTATATAATTAGAAATATAGAAAATAACTTTAATAATAAAAGCTTAAGAGATAGTATAACTATCTAGCTTAAAAAGAAAGCTCTAGATATACTATTTATCTACCTATAAATATCTAAATTAAATAGAGTAGTCTTTTTAGGGCTGCTAATTAACTTATATAATAGATAAAACTAGTTTTATAATAATTAGTAGTTAGAAAAGAGAGTAGAAGAAAGATTATAAACTTTAATATATATTATAACTAGAGTCTTATCTGAAGCTCTAGCTATTATAATTAAAGTCTTATTAAGATAATTATATCTAATTAATTTTTACTATATTAAACCTCTATTATAGGCTTTTAGCTTATATTTAGTTAACTAGTTTAGATTCTTTATATAATCTAGAAGTCTAGTACTACTAAAATAGCCTCTATAAGTAAGAAAAAGAACCTAGATTAACTAACTATTAGTAACTTTTATAAATAAAAAGCTATTTAAAAGATATTAGATCTCTTTAAAGCTAGATAGAACTATTTAAAACTAGGTCTTTAAAAATAAAAAGAGGATACTAGAGTAAATAGTACTAAAAGTAATAAAAAACTAGAAGAATAAGAATATTTTATAATTTATAGACTTAAAGCCCTTCTTACCTAATAGAATAAGTCTTAACCTATTAAAACAGGCTGAGAACCTTAAGATAAAAACAACAAAACCACACACTCCCACACACTTATACAGGAATATTATAATATTATAGCTTTATATCTAGAGGCTCTAGAATAAAGGAAAGGATCTCTCTGAGTATAATAACCTTATTATAAATATAACCTATTAAGCAAAAGTGATAAAAGCTTCTAAATAATAAGATAAACTATAATAATACTAATTAATAATGCTCCTCTATCCTTCTCTCTACTCTTAATAAGGCAAAAAGTCCTACTATACTATACTAACTAATATATCTGTCTGGGCACCCTCTAAACTAGGCTATCTATACTACTCTATTTTAATTATTCCCTATAGTCTTATCTTAACACTCTATAAGAAAGACTATATATTAAAGAAAAATTATATAAATAAAAGCTACTATTTATAAAGAAAAAGGCACTTCTTATACTACTTAATTGCTCCTTCTAGATTATTATAAACCTAATCACTTTTTTCTATAGTTATATTATCTTAGTCTTCTTTATCTAGGCCTATCTTTTTTAAGCTTATAAGCCTTATTCTAATCTAAACCTTGCTTATATTATCTCTATCTATACTAGCTAGGTAGTTATAAAAAGTAGTAACTATAGTTACTCTTAGAGATATTATCTTTAATCTATTACTAGTAGTTAACTTACTCTATAATATAGTTCTTATAGCTGTTATAGGTAGGCTAAAGAATATTAGATAAAGCTAGATATAGGGGATATTTCCTAGTAATAATAGTTTAGTATAATACTAAAGCAGGAGAGTATAAAGGGGTTATATCTTATTTAGTATTAGGCAGTCTAGCTAGTAAAATAAAAGGATTAAATAGAGTTAAATCTAGATTTATAAGGCTAGAATTATTATTACTAGGAGGTAGTAGAGTGCTATAGGAACTAAAAGCTAGTAAGTCTAGGTCTATAATAGTATAGAAGCTAGCTCTGCTAGAGTAATAAGGAGTAAGTTCCCTGCTATTAGACTTACTAATCTAGCCTTTTATATAGTATAAGGTAAAAGTCCTTATAGAAAGCCTTAGTATTTTAAGAGGAGGTAGAAAGGAGGGTATTCCAGGTACTAGGAGCTATATCTTACTAGTATTACTATATAATTCTGCTATAAGGAGGTTTATCTAGAGTATCTATAAAAGTCTGTTACTATAAAGTATAGGGTATTTTATAAACTTAGTAGTAATCTTTAAGATATACTAGGTAATAATTTAAAATTAATTCCTCCTTACTACCCCTTCTATAACTACTACTAATACTATACTATTAATAATACTCTTATAAATATAGGCTCTAATCTAATTTACTACTCTAAGGCTATATATCTATAAATCCTGCTATTAGAGCTAGGATCTAACTATAGTATTCTTCTAAAAGAGGGTATAAATATTAATAGAAGCTCTAAGAAGCTTATAGTACTAGAAGAGGTTTTCTATAGCCTCTATAAATAGTCTATTAGAATTTCCACTCTAAATTAGATTAGTATAGTAAGCAGTTCCCCTTTCCTGGTTTACTACTATTA
Source organism: Colletotrichum neosansevieriae (assembly GCA_036785495.1). Classification (NCBI taxonomy): domain Eukaryota; kingdom Fungi; phylum Ascomycota; class Sordariomycetes; order Glomerellales; family Glomerellaceae; genus Colletotrichum; species Colletotrichum neosansevieriae. The sequence continues at coordinate 122,123 of JAVHLV010000067.1, read as the reverse complement.
TTACCTAGTAGTTACTGCTATACTAAATATAAAAAATAGTAATATCTAACTAGGTAAGTAAGTTATAATAGATATTTATAATTAATAATATTAAAACCTAGTACCTGCTAAGAGAGAGTGCTACTCTTATTTACTAGATAACTTATCTTTCTAGGATCTATATATATTTACTTAACCTATATATATTAAACTTAGTAAGGTAATATATTTCTTCTACCTTAAAATAGATTTCTATTACTAGTTTCCCTTAAATATTATAGAAATAAGTAAGGTAATATTAGATAACTAATAGAGACTACTTAGTCTATTCTCTAGTTATATTAAACCTATAGTAGAATTAGATCTGCAAAGATAGTATAGTATTCTAACTTAACTTAATATACTAGTTAGATACTCTCTTTTCCTCTATTTTATTCTTTAGTAGTTCTAGATTACTAGCTAGGCCTATAACTAGGAGTTTTAGAATACTATAAGGGTTATTAATATAAATAGGTTATCTAGAGTTATTAGTATAATAAGAGCTATAACCTAGATAAAGAGAAGGCTTATTATTATAAAGGTTAAAGGCTCTCTTTTCTATCTATCTATTTTCTTAGTATATAGTAGTAATAATTTTATTCTAGTAGATATAGTTTTATATAGTATTAACTATAGAGTAATTATTAATAATATCTCTTACTCTAGTATTATAGTTTTTAGGTAAACTTAGATTTAGGTCTATAAGGAGCTTAATAGGTATATTAATAGGTATAAAAGCTTCTACTACTTAAATATTAGGTATAGACACTTTAGGGTTAAGGTTAAGCATTTTAAGGTATCTAAGATAGAGCTATACTAGGGTTAATCCCTCTATAGATATAGAGTTAGAAACTATAAAGTTCTAAGTATAAATTATCTTTTAAATCTTCTTATTATATAGTAGAGAGATAATCTTTTTAATATATTTAGCCTTATTAGTAGTTTTTAATAGAGTTAGAAAGATTATACTATCTACTTCTAGATCTTTATTATAAAACTTAGAAGTAATTTAATTTATTTATATATTAAAGATCCCTTTAAAGAAAAAACTAGTTTAGTACTTAGCTAACCCTAGTTATATATAGTAGTAAAGCTATTTAAAGCAGAGTATATCTAATATCTATAGCTACTCTTCTTAGAATTAGAATATATAGATAACTTTAACTAAGCACTTAAAGATAGATATTATACTATTAAGAGGCTTATAGATAGCTATTATAAACCTAATTAGTATTTTAAGATATAATTCCACCTTTCTATTATACTAGAAGTTATTATAGAAGTAGAAAAAGCCTAAAAGTTAGTTAATAAGTAAGGTAGAGTAGAAAACTACTTCTTTACTAGTACTCTTCTTAGCTAGTAATTAGAAAATAAGTATAATAAGCTAGCTTTTCTATATAATAGCTTTACTATTTTTAATTCTAGTATTAGTAGAGGTATAATATTATCTAATAAGGCTAATCCTATTAGAGAGGTTATAAGTAAGAAGTTAAAAACTAGTCTCTATATTAGAAGCTAAAAGGAAAGTCTTAGTCTAAATAGTTTCTTATAGATTAAATAAGTTAACTATAATAGCTAGCTCTCTTTTATTCTCTTTAGCCTAGTCTAGTTATTAAGATCTAGCAGGTTAAGGCTATTAGAGATAAATATAGAGTTAAGCTATAGAAATACTAGAGTAAAGCTACTAAAGCTCTTTATATTTAAGATTCTTATTTAGCTTAAAAGGGAATTAGAAGTAAGAAGGAAGCACCTATCTAGTTAAGTGCTACTTATTAATTCTTATAACTAGGATATTTAAGGTTCTTTTAAAGAGAGTAGAGTTAGTAGATATAACTATAATCTCTAAGAGCTTACTATTCTATTTATCTTATTTCTGAGAAGACTTCTTTAAAGTAGTAATAAGAAATATCTCCTTAACTTAGATATTAGTAATCTTAATAGGGGAACTTTTAGATAAAGATATTATTAAGAATAGAGTAAATAGAGGTAATTATAGACTTAATTAAGGCTTTTAGTAAGGGGAGAAGGTTATATAAATAGTATAGAAGAGTAAAGGTCTATAATATTATAAAGAGAGAGTTATATATAAATAAGTATAGGTTAGAGCAGGAATTTATACTTAAATATCTATAAAGAGGGCTTAAAATATAAATTAAGTTAAGCTATAATACTAAATTAATTATTAATAGGTTAAATCTATTTATATTAAGAGAAATAAAGCAGTTATTTATATATAGGTTAAAGGAGCAGACTACTAGTTACTAATTATTAACTAACTAGAATAAAGAGATAGAATAAGAATAAATAGTAGAAGGAGGCAGTTATAAGGGTTAACTCCTTTTCTTATCTAATTAATCTTAACTATAAGAAAGGCTTAACTCTTTAAGTAAATAATTTAGTAGGAAGTAGGGTAACTAGGTTATATAACTAGACCTCTTCTAGCTCTTTCTAGCTTTTTCTTCTTTCTCTATAATATAATAGAAATAGTAATCCCTCTTTTATATCTATAAAGTATAACCTTAAATCTTTTTTAATACTTATTAGTTATAGCTTTTATTAGAAATCCTAATAATTCTTATATACTAACTTAGCTAAGAAAGTATATTTTTTAGCTTCTTATAAATAAACTAGTTTCTAATAAGAGAGACTATAACTCTCCTCTATATATTAAGTTTTCTATTAACTCCTTTATAGTAAGTAGACTTATCTTCTTAGCTCTTACTTTATATATTGCTAACTTTCTTATATAGGTTATAGTATCTCTTATATAGTACTTACTTAAACTTCTAGAGCCTTTCTAGCTATACTAGAAAGTAGACTTCTATATAAAAGTTCTATCTTTAAATAACTATAAGATTATTATTTATTAGTTCTAAAAGGCTTATACTAGTTCTCATTACTAGAATATAATAGAGAAGAGACTACTATTCTATAAGTATATCTTTATTACCTTAATAATTATAAGCACTTTTAGACTTTAACTAGCAAAGATAATTAATTTTAATAAACCTAAGATTAGCTATAGCTTCTATATTTAAGCTAATAGAGGTTATAATATAGTTTCTTATAGTAGTTATAAGTAGTATACTTACTCTCTCTATAATAAGGCTACTAGAACTTAGATCTATAAGCTATACTTTAAGTATATAAGTATACCTAGTAATACTTATACTAACTATCTTTACTATAAATAAGATTCTAAGTGTTCCTTTAACTCTAAGAGAAACTATAAGGCTTTTAGCTATAAAATAGGTAATCTAGAATAATAGAGTAGTAAGTTTAAGAAAGTAGTTATCTAGTTCTAGATTAACTAGCAGATTATAGAGAGGTTTAGAATAACTTATCTAGGGTTTAGAACTATAATAGAATATTATAAGACTTAGCTAAAGGAATATAAGTCTAGGTTACTATTTATCCTTATTAGTTACTCTCTAGCTAATTTAGATATCTCTGTTTCTAATAAGAGGAAGCAGGTTAAAATCCTAACTAGGGTTTAAAGGAGAAGGGTAGGAAAAAGGAAGAACTAATATAATATTCTATATATATAGTAGTCTTTATAGACCTAAAAATGTAAATTAATAAATAAAATCCTCTTTATTTAACCTTAAAATGCTTTAATATATATACTCTATGCAAAGTAATATAGGAGAAATCAGGAAAAACTAGGAAAAATCACATAAAGTCTTAATAAATTAGGTAAAATTAACTAGCTATAATAATACTTTTCTAATATAGTAGAGCACCTTAAAATATAGATAGAAGGGTTCTTTTATTCCTAGTTTCTTTAATAATATAACTGCTTATAGCTAGGGAAACTTACTAACCTAACTACCTATATATTAGTTATATAAGAGGATAAGCAGAGAATTAAGTTAAAAGTAAGAATATTATTATAAATATAAAATAGATAAATAATTGCTATAAAAGTGGAAACTAAAGAAGAGCAGACAGATAACGCAAAATAATGCTATATTACACAGAGACATACCTCTCTTAGAATGCTAAGTATAGAAGTCTGATCTAGGGCAGTGGTATAAAAAATAACTAGCTAGGTATTATAGATATAGCTAAACTATTAAAGTTAAACTATAACTTAAAGACTTTCTAAGCAATAATAAGCTAGAACTTAGTGCTTAAAGTGGAAGGCTATCTAGTTAAGGTGGGAGGCTGCAAAGAGGGGTCTCCTAGAATAAGATATAGAATATCTAAGCAGTAATAGAGAGAGATAGAGCATACTAATTACTAGAAAGATTATAGTATGCTCCTAACAGGTCCTATATAGCAGGCCTTACTATAAGTATAGCAGTAACCTTAGTAGTATAATCCCTAATATAACTATAGTGCTTAGGCTTAACACTACTATTACTAGTAAGATTAGAACTATAAGAGTATAAGGGCAGACTTATATAATAAGCAGGATAATATAGGTATAAGTAGGCTAGCCTTAGTATTATCTCTAAAGTCTATTCTAATATACTAAGCTGGGGAATTATAGTTAAGTAATTAAGACAGGGAGTGTAGTAAGTCTCTCTGAGAGTATAAGCTTTGCCTATTATAAATATAAAAGGGTCTAATCTTCTATAACAGAGCTAATTCTAGCAGGTTATATAATATTATCCCCTATCTTAGTATACTAACTATTTCTAACCAGATTAAATAGCTAAAGCTCTATATAAAGTTTCTATATTACTCTTATCTAGTTAAAAGCCTCCTTTAGAGCCTATAAATATACTACTAAGCATATAATCTGCTATAGGATATTACTATCTAGGCTGCTTATTAATAGAGGGTTAGTATTATTAGAGTTAGTAAAAGGTTTCTCTACTTCTCTCTTATTACTTTTATTAGAGTGGGGGTAACTATAGGCAGAGTAAATCTTATTAAGTTAGTCTATAAGGTTAAGTCTATACTAGTTAATATCTTCTAGTTCCTAAAAACCTTCTAGAGCCTTAATAAACTTCTTTAAGCAGTTCCTAGTATAAGTTAACCTATAAAGGGGTTCCTCTATAAGGGTCTTAAACTAATATAAAGCATTATTAGAAGCCTTTAAATAGATCTTAAAGGGGCCTTTTTAATAGTAGTTAAGCTTAGTATCTGAAAACTTATCTATATACTATTTAATATTAAATACTAGAATAAGATTACCTACTTCTAATTTCTAGCTATATAAGATATAGTATTTCTAGTAATTAAACCTATCTATAATATGCTTATACTAGGCTATAATTATCTTCTATATAGCAGTACAGTCCTTATTAAGCTATTTAAAAGCTCTTATTTATATAAGAAGCTTCTTCTCAGATATTATTACCTAGTCCTATACTAGCACTCTCTAGGTTAGTATAAATATCTTAATTAGAGTTATAGCTTTATACCTATAGAGCAGGTAGAAGGGACTATAGCTAGTTAAAGCTCTAATAGAAGTCCTATTAGCAAATAGTATAGCTTAGAAGGATAGCTAGAAGTTCTTATCTATATTCTTTATCTAAATAGCAAGAGTATATATAATAGTCTAGTAGCTAACTTTAATAATACTATTAGTATATAGGTTATAGGTAGCAGTAACTTTTTACTTAAGCCTATACTTATAGTTAAATTTAATAACTATACCCTTATTCTTAGAGCCTCTATTAATAATAAGTATATTATAGAGCTTATAGTAATAAATAATATTCTCCTATATAAACTTAGTAATAAGGTGAGAGTTAGCTTACTATATCTACTAAGCTTCTACCTACCTAGTTAGGAGATACCAGGCTTTAACTATATCTTATTTGCTAACCTTCTATATATCTAATACTATATAAGTAAATAGCAGCCCTAAAAGTGCTGAGAAATAGTAAGGGTTATCTATATATCTAGATCTATGCTTCTAATAATCTTTATAAGTTTAGACTTATTTGCTAACTTATTAATAGAGGCTATGCTAGTAATACTACTCTGCTAACTGTTTAATAACTATATTATATTCCCTATACTTACTCTTTTAGTATACTTTTATAATAAGCTTAATTTAGGTCTGCAAATTATCTATAACTTATTATAGGGTAGGCTTATATATACTAGGATATATAAATAATAACTTATCTTTTAGGAAGAATTTCCTAGCCTCCTCTTTAAACTTATAGTATAGACTAGGCTTAATTCTGTTTAGCTATTTTAAAGTACTAAGGTAGTAGGTAATTTAGTATAAATAGTAATTCTAGTATAAAGAGCTATCTAGTATAGTATTAGGGATATCTATAAGTCTTAGAGACTCTTATAGGATATTATTAACTTTAGTAGTAAGGATCTTAGTAGAGTAAACTCTATCTCTATCTGCCTATACTTTATTAAAGAAAGAAATAGTAATTAGGTCTATAAAGAAGATTTGCTTATTAATCTAGTTATTAATTTCTCCTTTAATATCTTAGTTAAGCTTATCTAATAGTCTGCTAGGTTTATAAGATAATCTATTAGCTATAATATTCTAGCTTCTAGGTAGGTGCTTAACTTTAAAGTTAAATATATAAATCTATAAGATCTATTAGATAATAAGGGCTCTAGGTAGGTTAGAAGTAGTACTATTAAGCTGAGTAATAAGAGTCTTAGTATCTATTTCTAGTATAAAGTAGTAATTATAGAGATAAAAGTAAACTTATTTAAGAGCCTTAAATATGCCCCTTAACTCCTTCTTCTTAGTATTATAGTTTAGCTCTATATTAGCCTATAAGTTACTCTTATATTTAGAGACTATATGCTTACTATTAATATATTAACTGAGAATAGTGTTCTAACTAAAGCTGCTAGTATTAACTATAAGGTAGATTTTGCTTATATTAGTGCTATAGTTAAGCCTAATAAGGATAGAAGTAGAGGTAAGTTAGTCCTTAAAAGTATTTATAGCTAACTATTAAGGCTAGTCCTATTTAAATAGAGTATCCTTCTTTAAGAGTACTATAAGTAGCCTAGCTATAACTAAAAACCCCTAAACCTAAATATAATAGAATATTATAATACTAAGAAAAGATTTAAGATTAGTAAGGTTATTATAGACTCCCTATTTCCTAATTTTAATAATCTTTAATTCCTCTAGCTTTTAGCTATTAGTGCTATAAATATATCTTATAATAGTAACAGATTACTAAGTCTATTATAATTTCTTAATAGTAATAGTATAGCTAGCTAACTTAATATTAATAAGAACCTTATTAATATTCTAGATATACTCTAGGATATATCTATATAGTCTGGAGTAACTAGAAACTTCTTTATTATTATACTTTAAGGTAGGGCTTTTAATAGCTATATTATTAAGAAAAGCTTTATAGCAGGTTAGAATTAGGTTATATAAGATTTATATTATAACTCTTATAAACTAAGCTATAGAGTTAGTAGCTCCTTAAAGTAGGATATATATCTAAAGGAGGCTGATTAGTATTATAAAGGTTATAATATTACAGCTATATAGATCTAATAGAACTTAGTTATACTTAGAAAAGAAATCTAATAGTAAGAGAAGCTAGTATATTATAAAGTCTTCTAAAAACTTATTACTAGATAGAAGTAAAGCTATATTATATAGAGTAATAGTATTAATCTTAGTTATAGAGTTAATAAGATATATCTTTTTATCCTTTTTCCTAACTAGAAAGAAGGAGTTCTAGTAGGCTATATAACTTTACTTAAAGATACCCTTTCTTAGTCTATCTTTTAGAATTATTATTATATTACTCTCTAAAGCTTTTAAGATTAGTATGCTTTTTACTTACTAGACCTTATAAGAGATAACTCTAATTACTTATAGAGGAGCTATAAATAGATAGATAGATCTATAATACTTAAAACTCTATATAAGAGCCTTCTCTCTATTACTTAAAACTTTAAAGAGAAGCTTCTTCTCTTTTAGGTTAAAGTAGTCTACTATTACTAGAATTTTATTAAGTTATTTTACTATAAGTTACTCCTTCTTAGAAATAGTTAAAAACTTTAATTAGATAAGATCTATAAAAGTGCTTTCTAATACTAGTCTGAGATTTTCTTTTACTTTTATCTAGGCTTTTAACTTCTACTCTAGGTCTCTTTTAGGTACTAAGCTATTAGAAGGTAAGTTATTAACTAGCTAGACTTTCTTATCTTTTATCTTATATATTATATTAACCTCTCTATATATAAAGAATAAAGTATTATTATAGATATAATTAGCTCTTAGTTTATCTTAGATTCTTATTAGAACCTTTTCTAGGAGGTTTTCTCCCTAGTAGAACTAATAGTATATCTAGGTATTAGCTATATTAAATCTAATCCCCTATTCTAATTTAAATAGATTTGCAAAGAGTAAGGGGTATATTCTAGTAGAAAGGAGAAGTTACTAAAGCTTTTTATTAGTTATAAACTTTAGTAGGTTAGTCTTATATACTACTTACTCCTTATAATACTTCTAGATAATAGAGTTAAATCTCTTAACTATATAGCTAAGAGCTTTAGTATATTTAGGTTTTCTTATATTAAGAATACTAATAGTAGTCTTCTAGTCTCTAAAAAGGGTAGTCTTATTATATATAAGGAGGTGCTTAGCTATTTTAAATAATATAAGCTTAGTGCTATTATATAACTTAGTAAGGATTAGCTCTTTTTTCTACTAATAGGTTAGCTAGTTTCTATTTCTATTTTATTTCTAGAAGAAGAGAGGTTTACTTAGAATATTAGTTAGAAGTACTAGAACTTCCTCTATCTTATAGCTAGATATATAGTTAGGGTTTATATAGTTAGCTTTCTTCCTCTTCTTCTAGTAGTAATACTTATAGAACTTTTTTAAAAAGGGTTTATAATAGTTAAGGTGCTGCTTATCTTTATAAAATTAGTATCTAGAGGTATACTCTTATAATTCTAAAATAGCCTAGATAATTACTTCTATTCTTAGTATAATAGCTTATTTAAGGGAGACTTTAAGTACTATATAGAAGATATTACTATTCTTATTAAATATTACTAAAACCTTCTTATTCTCCTCTAATTTCTCTTAGACTAGAAAGTTAAAACCTTCTAGCAAATTAGCTCTTACTATTAGTATTACCTTTTCTAGTATATATAGACTAGGCTAGCTTTCTAGGTTATAAGGCTATAGCTATAGACTTTTACTTAGTTATCTATTAATTTCTATAATTACTAAGCTAGTTACTATATTAGAATTAGTAGTAGTAGCCTCTATTTTCCCTCCTCTATAGAAATTAAATAGGCTTACTAAGTATAAGAGAAGCTAGTAGAGTTAGAGAGAACTATAGTAAAGTAACTAGTAGAATCTAAAATATAGAATATTAAAGGAGTATAGATCTTCTAATTACTAGCCTAAAAGATACTAATTATCTAAGTTAGTAAGTATTTTAGTATTATTCTAGTATATATAATAAATAGAGCTCTAAGAATTATATTCTTAGATATCTTATTATATAGGCTAATAAAGAAGGGTATATTAGGTATATAATAGCTGCTAATATAGATATCTTTAACTATAATACCCTTAAAAGTTATTATAGCTTAAGTATCTATAAAGCCTTAGACTCTAAGATATATAGGGATAATACTCTCCTATATATTATTATAGCTAATATACTTCTCAGAGATAATATTAATAGTAGTGTTAGTATTAATAATCCTATACTGCTCTAAGTATGCAGACTAGCTAATTCTTATAGTAACCTAGAAGTATAGTATAATAAAGTCTTATATAGTAAGGACTTAGTGCTAGTAAGTAACTATAATATAATATAGGTGCTCTGCTAAATTATTAAGGGAAGTAACTAGTATATTAAGGTTCTTATTAGGTTAAGTGCTAGATAGGATAATATCTATTATATTAATACCTACTATATTATAGAGAGGTAGTTAACTAAAGATAGAAAGTGCTAGGCTACTTATAAAGGCTTAGAAACTATAGATTATATCTATAAAGAGAGGGAAGATACTAGTTAAAGAGAAGGGAGTTAGGCAGGATACTAGGTAAAAGAGGATTATATCTAAACCTTGCTCTTAGTCTATTATAGCAGCTTTATAAAGTATCTAAACTGCTATAACCTCCTCTTTATAAACCTAGGCTTAAATATAGGCCTTAATAGCACTAACCTCTATCTATAAGAGTGCTTTATACTAGAATATAAGGATTAGGTTTGCTTATATATTATTCTAATACCTAATCTTTTATATAAGTTAGCTGCTTAACCTAGAAGCTTTTATAATATAGCTAAGTAGGTCTCTGCCTATAAGTATAAATATATCTAGCTATTAATTACTATTCTACTAGAGGTAGTTCTAGATAACTAGCTTTATATACTTATAGACTATATTATTATAGTTATACTAGACCTAGTAAAGAAAGAATTTAGAGATAGTAACCTTTCTATTTGCTTGCTTAGCTTATAGGTCTTTAATAAGGATTTAGCCCTTTAATATTATAATAAAAGATTTAGGTTAAGGTGTCTTAGCAGCTTCTAAGAGGCTATTATTAACTGGAGTGTTCTTATTCTTATCTATAACTTCCTTAATATAAAGCTCTAGGAGTAAAGTGGGAAAATAAGTTATATTTAGGTCTATAATATAGACCCTCTTCTTAGATCTAGTAGTAGGGTAAGGTATTATATAGTAATTCTAAGTTTATAATCTAGTTATAGTATTAATATCTATATTTATAGAGAGAATAATAGCTAGAATACTAGGAGCTAGTATATAGATATTAAGAATATTATAAGCAGTATCTGAGATTACTATACTAGTAGAAGAAGTCTTTATAGCTAAAGCAGGGATTAGAGGCCTCAGGGTTTCCTATATAGTATACTAGATATACTTATTAGACTGCTTATAGCTTTTAAGCTGGAACTTAACTCCCTAAAAGCTTAGAAAGTATCTATAAAGAGTAAGAATGCTAGCTTCTAGCTGCTTAGTCTTATTTATACTAGCTATAAAGATCAGAAAAGAAATAATTATTAGGTTATACTAGCCCTATTAATAGCCTTTATTAATCTCCTTATTAGGAACCTAGATATAGAGGGAACTCTATAGAACACTAATCTACTAGTAACCTCTATAAAATAAGTATAGTTTTATATTAGAAAAGGCTCTAGTAGCTTTATAATTCCTAGTAAAATATCCTTCCTCACTATAAGTATAGTAGGTATTAGAGTTAATAGTTTTTATAAATCTTAGAGGTTTTAGCTAGTAGTAAGATTTAAGGCTTATAGAGCCTAAGTAACTGCCTCCTCTTAGATTAAAGAGTATATAGCTATATCTACTATATATAGGGCTATAGTTATAAGAGTTACTACTATAATAGTTATACTATAAGAGCTCCTATATAGGCTAGGTATTAGATATATTAGCAGTATATATACTAACTTTGTTAATAGTATAATTATATTAAGGGATATTAGAGTAATATCTAGTTTTAATCTGCTTAATCTCTATATCTTTAAGGCAGATAGTAAGATTATCTACTTAGGCTTTCTAGTTAGGAGTACTAGTTATCTTATCCTTTAACTTAGCTTTTATAGATAATACTCTTAATTGCTCATACTTAAGTATAGTAACTAGTATACTAGCTAGAATATCCTCTCTAATACCTTATAGTTATATATATATCTATTAAGACTAAACCTATTTAGTAATTATAACTTCTATTTAGATCTAAGAGACTAAAAGGAGACTCTAGTAGTTCTTATAGAGGATCTTTAAAATATATCTTATAGTCTGCTTAGAAAAGTAGCAGAAGATAATTTAGTTAATCTCTATATTAGATAGTATAGAAAGTCTTCTTTTAGCTACTCTATTTTAAAGGTTACTAATCTTAGTAAAGAATTTAGAGATATACCTAGAATCACTAATCTCTAGGCTAGAAATAAGGCTTTAAAGCTCCTTATTAGAGTCTAGATAAGTATTTAGATCTATAATACTATATATCTTATAGAGGTTATCTTTAAGAGAGAGCTAATTATTATATTAAGTAGAAATACTCTTAAAGGTTTACTAATAGGCTTTAATATAGTACTAGCTAACTAGGGTGATTATCTTCTCCTTATCCTATCTATAAAGCTTAGTATAGAATAGATAATCCTTAAGGAAGTTAGAAATGTTATTACTAGTGAACTTAGAGGCCTCCAGACTATAAGAAATAATTAGAGTAGCAGTGTGCTGCTTCTATATAGCTTTAGCTAATTCCTTAATTGCTTCTATAGTGCTAATAGTAAGCAGAGAGGCTTATCTTTAAATCCTATAATAACTTAGCAGTTTTTAACTATATAAGGCTTACTAACTCTATACTAAATAATAATTAACCTATTCTAGTAGTTTCTTAGTATATATAAATAACTAGTAGTTAGTAGATTACTTAATAACTAAATATAGATAAGAATTAGTTATTAATAGTATAGAGAAGATAGAATATCTTTCTAATCTTTATAATATATAAGAAATACTAATAAGATAAGAAAACTTAGATAACTTTAAAGTTATAAGCCTTCTTAGACTTATAATTAGAGAGTTTCTACTTTTTATCTATATCCTACCTTAAAAGCTATCTTAGATATCTAGAATAGAAATTATAGTAGATATAGTTAGTATAATAAGGAGAAATATAAATAACCTTTAGAATACTATAGCTGCCTTTTTATTATTTAATTATAGTAATAGTTATTAAGTAATAATTATTATAGACTAAGTAAATAGTAATTACTTTTACTAAAACTCTATATAGAATTTAGAAAGTAACTAATAATTTATAGATACTATAAATAATCTTAATAGATAGTACTATAAAATAGGGATCCTAGTATATCTTAGAATAATCCTATTAACTAGTTATTATATAGTTAATTTAATTTAATAAAGAGATAGGTTTATATATAGACTTAGATATATTAAATAGGTCTAATTATTCCTTTAAGAGAGTATCTTATTACTATAATTTAGCTATATAGCTAGAAGAGATAGAGAGCTCTTTATTAATATAGAAATCCCTTTAATTAACTAATATATTTCTACTATTACTATAGAATTCTATAATATATCTCTTAATATTAGCTTTACTCTATAAGATATTCTATATAGCTAATAAAACTTTAAAAAGAATCCTTTTTTCTCTATATAACTCTCTATACCTAAACCTAGTTAACTCTTACTTCTAGATAATAATATAGAGAATTTTAGGGATAATAATAAGCTTATAATTCCCCCTCTAAGAGATTTACTAGAGTTAGCTTTATCTAATATATTAAATAGTAAACTTAATTATCTAAAATACTAACTTTAAATATAAGTCTTTTAGATATTAAGTTAAAGTATAAGTACTAAACCTTAATTATAAGTTATAATTATAGATATATTATCTTATTCTAAATATTCTAATACTTTAAATAAATATAACTATAATAGAGAAAACTATATCTAATAGAGAGTTAATTAATAGAAATAGATAGAGTAGAATACTTCTAAAAGGTTATATTACTATAATTTTATATACCTATTTTAGTAGAGAGAATAGTTTTAGCTATATTAGAGATTAGAATAGAATAAGAAATATAATAAGAAAGAGGAGGTTATAAGACTATTATTAAGGTATAGTTTATAACAGAAAATAATAGCACCTAAAAAACCTTCTTAATAGTAAAATTACCTGCTAAGAAGAAATTATTAAATAGAAGGATCTATAAATAGAATTTTATATATTTTTTATATAGATAGATTTATTTATCTATTAAAACTCTTCTTTATAATATTATAAAGGGTTTTAAGGAAATAATTAGAATAGAATAAGTAAAACTTAGTAGTATAATTTCTAAGAGAGCTCTCTTAGTATATAGGTCTATTATAGAAGAACTATAGTTAAGGAGAGAGGAAAAGCATAGAGAAGAGGAGAACTTATTATTATTATTATTAATATTTTAATACTTAATTCTTAAGTTTTTTGGAAATTTCTTAGTGAATTTATGCTTCTTTTTAGTAATCTCTTTTAATTAGATCTGTAAATTATTTTATATATCTTTTAAGCCTAGTTTTATTATTCTAGCCTGTTTATAGGTGGAGTTATATTGTTTACTGTTCTTTCTAGCTCTTATAGCTCTAGCCTTTATTAGTATATAGATTATAAATAGTAGTAACTTTTTACTTAAATCTATACTTATAGTTAAATTTAATAACTATATTCTTATTCTTAGAGCCTCTATTAATAATAAGTATACTATAGAGTCTATAGCAATAAATAATATCCTTCTATATAAACTTAGTAATAAGGTAAGAGTTAGCTTACTATATCTACTAAGTCTCTATCTATCTAGTTAGGAGGTATTAAGCTTTAACTATATCCTATTTACTAACCTTCTATATATTTAATACTATATAAGTAAATAGCAGCTTTAAGAGCACTAAGAAACAGTAAGGGTTATCTATATACCTAGGCCTATACCTTTAATAATCTTTATAAATATAGACTTATTTACTAACTTATTAATAGAGGCTATATTAATAATACTACTCTACTAACTGCTTAATAACTATATTATATTTTCTATATTTACTCTCTTAGTATACTTTTATAATAAGCTTAGTTTAGGTCTATAAATTATCTATAACTTATTATAGAGTAGGCTTATATATACTAGGATATATAAATAAGAACTTATCCTTTAAGAAGAATTGCCTAGCCTCCTCTTTAAACTTATAGTATAGACTAGGCTTAATTCTATCTAGCTATCTTAAAATATTAAAATAGTAAGCAATTTAGTATAAGTAGTAATTTTAGTATAAAGAGCTATTTAGTATAGTATTAGAGATATTTATAAGCTTTAGAGACTTTTATAGAATATTATTAACTTTAGTAATAAGTATCTTAGTAGAGCGGACTCTATTTCTATCTATCTATATTTTATTAAAGAAAGAGATAGTAATTAGATTTATAAAGAAGATTTACTTATTAATCTAGTTATTAATTTCTCTTTTAGTATCTTAGTTAAGCTTATCTAATAGTTTACTAGGTTTATAAAATAACCTACTAGTTATAGTGTTCTAGCTTTTAGGTAGATACTTAACTTTAAAGTTAAATATATAAATCTATAAGATTTATTAAATAATAAAAGCTTTAAATAGGTTAGAGATAGTACTATTAAGCTAAGTAATAAAAGTCTTAGTATCTATTTCTAGTATAAAGTAGTAGCTATAGAGATAAAAACAGACTTATTTAAGAGCCTTAAGTATATCCCTTAACTTTTTCTTTTTAGTATTATAGTTTAGCTCTATACTAGTATATAAGCTACTCTTATATCTAGAGACTATATACTTACTATTAATATATTAACTAAGAATAGTATTCTAACTAAGGCTACTAATATTAACTATAAAATAGATTTCACCTATATTAATATTATAGTTAAGCTTAATAAAAATAGAAGCAGAGATAAGTTAGTCCTTAAAAGTATCTATAGCTAGCTACTAAGGCTAGTTCTATTTAAATAGAGTATCCTTTTTTAAGAGTACTATAAGTAGCCTAGCTATAGCTAAAAATCCCTAAACCTAAATATAATAAAATATTATAACACTAAAGAAGGATCTGAGGTTAGTGAGGTTATTATAAACCCTCTATTTTCTAATCTTAATAATCTTTAATTTCTCTAGCCTTTAGCTATTAATACTATAAATATATCCTATAATAGTAATAGATTACTAAGCCTACTATAATTTCTTAATAATAATAATATAGCTAGCTAACTTAATATTAATAAGAACCTTAATAATATTCTAGATATATTCTAGGATATCCATATATAGTTTAGGATAACTAGAAACTTCTTTATTATTATACTTTAAGATAGGGCCCTTAATAGCTATATTATTAAGAAAAGCTTTATAGTAGGTTAGGATTAGGTTATATAGAATTTATATTATAACTCTTATAGACTAAGCTATAGAATTAGTAGCTTCTTAAAGTAAAGTATATATCTAAAAGAGACTAATTAGTATTATAAAGGTTATAATATTATAGCTATATAGATTTAGTAAGATTTAGTTATACCTAGAGAAAAAGTCTAATAATAAGAGAAGCTAATATATTATAAAGTCTTTTAAAAACTTATTACTAAATAGGGGTAAAGCTATATTATATAAAGTAATAATATTAACCTTAGTTATAGAGTTAATAAGATATATCTTTCTATTCTTCTTTCTAACTAAAAAAAAAGGAGTTTTAATAAACTATATAACTTTACTTAAAAATACTCTTCTTTAATCTATTTTTTAGAATTATTATTATATTACTCTCTAAAGCTTTTAGGATTAGTATACTTCTTACTTACTAAGCTTTATAAGAGATAACTTTAATTACTTATAGAGGAGCTATAGATAAATAAATAAATCTATAATATTTAAAACTCTATATAAGGGCTTTCTCTCTATTACTTAGAACTTTAAAGAGGAGTTCTTTCTCTTTTAAGTTAAAATAGTTTATTATTACTAGGATTTTATTAAGTTACTCTACTATAAGTTACTCTCTCTTAGAAATAGTTAAAAACTTTAATTAGATAAGATTTATAAAGACACTTTTTAATATTAGTCTAAGATTCTTTTTTATTTTTACTTAAACCTTTAATTTCTACTCTAGATTTTTCTTAAATACTAAGCTATTAAAAAATAAGTTATTAACTAGCTAGACTTTCTTATTTTTTATCTTATATATTATATTAACCTCTCTATATATAAAGAATAGAGTATTATTATAGGTATAATTAGTTCTTAGCTTATTCTAGATTTTTATTAAGATCTTTTCTAAAAGGTTCTCTCTCTAATAGAATTAATAGTATACTTAGATATTAGCTATATTAAACCTAATTCTCTATTCTAAGTTAAAGGGGTTTATAAAGAGTAAGAGATATATTTTAGTAAAAAGGAGAAGTTACTAAAGCTTTTTATTAATTATAAACTTTAGTAGGTTAGTTTTATATATTACTTATTCTTTATAATACTCTTAGATAATAGAGTTAAATCTCTTAACTATATAGCTAAAAGCTTTAATATATTTAGGTTTTCTTATATTAAGAATATTAATAATAGTCTTCTAATCTCTAAAAAGGGTAGCCTTACTATATATAAGGAGGTACTTAGCTATCTTAAATAATATAAACTTAGTATTATTATATAGCTTAGTAAAGATTAGCTCTTTCTTTTACTAATAGATTAGCTAGTCTCTATCTCTATCTTACTCCTAAAAGAAGAGAGGTTTACTTAGAATATTAATTAGAAATACTAAAACCTCCTCTACTTTATAGCTAGATATATAGTTAGGGTTTATATAGTTAGCTTTCTTTCTTTTTCTCTAGTAGTAATATTTATAAAATTTATTTAAAAAGGGTTTATAATAGTTATAGTACTGCTTTTTTTATAGAATTAGTATCTAGAAGTATATCTTTATAATTTTAAAATAGCCTAGATAATTACTTCTATTCTTAGTATAATAGCCTATTTAAGAAAGACTTTAAGTATTATATAGAAGATATTACTATTTTTATTAAATATTACTAAAACCTTCTTATTCTCTTTTAATTTCTCTTAGACTAGAAAGTTAAAGCTTTTTAGTAAATTAGCTTTTATTACTAATATTACCTCCTCTAGTATATATAAGCTAGGCTAGCTTTTTAGGTTATAAAGCTATAGCTATAAACTCTTACTTAGTTATTTATTAATTTCTATAATTACTAAGCTAATTACTATATTAAGATTAGTAGTAGTAGTCTCTATTTTCCCTCCTCTATAAAAATTAAATAGACTTACTAAGTATAAGAAAAGCTAGTAGAGTTAGAGAGTATAGTAGTAAAGTAATTAGTAAAATCTAAAGTATAGAATATTAAAGAAGTATAGATTTTCTAATTACTAACTTAAAAGATACTAATTATCTAAGTTAGTAAGTATTCTAATATTATCCTAATATATATAATAAATAGAGCTCTAAGAATTATATCTTTAAATATCTTACTATATAGATTAATAAAGAAGGATATATTAGGTATATAATAGCTACTAATATAGATATTCTTAACTATAATACCCTTAAAAGTTACTATAGCTTAAGTATCTATAAAGCCTTAGACTCTAAGATATATAGAGATAATACTCTTCTATATACTATTATAGCTAATATATTTCTTAGAGATAATATTAATAGTAGTATTAATATTAATAATTCTATATTACTCTAAGTATATAGACTAGCTAATCCTTATAGTAACTTATAAATATAGTATAATAAAGTCTTATATAGTAAGAACTCTATACTAATAGATAACTATAATATAGTATAGACACTTTACTAAATTATTAAGAAAAGTAACTAATATATTAAGGTTCTCCTTAAGTTAAGTATTAAGTAAGATAATATCTATTATATTAATACCTACTATATTATAGAAAGGTTATTAACTAAAAATAGAAAGTACTAAGCTGCTTATAAAGGCTTAGAAACTATAGATTATATCTATAAAGAGATAAAAGAGGCTAGTTAAAGAAAAGGGGATTAGATAGAATACTAAGTAAAAGAGAATTATATCTAAACCCTACTCTTAGTTTAGTATAGTAGCTTTATAAAATATCTAAACTACTATAGCCTCCTCTTTATAAACTTAAGCCTAAATATAAGCTTTAATAATACTAACTTCTATCTATAAAAGTGCTTTATACTAAGATATAAGGATTAGATCTACTTATATATTATTTTAATATCTAATCTCTTATATAAGTTAGCTACTTAATCTAGAGGCTTTTATAATATAGCTAAGTAGGTTTCTTTCTATAAATATAAATATATCTAGCTACTAATTACTATTTTACTAGAGGTAGTTCTAGATAACTAGCTTTATATACTTATAAACTATATTATTATAGTTATACTAAACTTAGTAAAGAAAGAATTTAGAGATAGTAACCTTTCTATCTACTTACTTAGCTTATAGGTTTTTAGTGAGGATTTAGCTTTCTAATATTATAATAAAAGATTTAGGTTAAGGGGTTTTAGTAGTGAGATGGGATAGGATAACTGTGGCTATGCAAAAGAAGGACCCTAATAAAAAGAGCGTGATACGTTGTGTGTGTTAGGGAAAAACTACTCTAAGGGCGCGTGTGCACGCGGGCGCATATATATATATGCACGGGCTTATATAATCCCAGCTTTCCTACTGCGCACAAGGTAGGTAGCCCCACTACTGCGCCCATTATAATCCTCTTCAAAGCTGGGAATATAGAAGCTAAAAAAAGCTCTATAGGAAAAAAAAAATCTAGAGTTAAACCTATAACCTCTATAATAGTAACTATAATAGTATATAGACTTATACCCCTATACTATAGGTCCTCCCTATAACTTATACTCTTTATAGTAAGTGCATAGTAATATAGTATATAGTATAGTATAGACCTTCTTTATTAAGTAGATCTATATAGTAGTAGTAGTAGCAGGTAGTAGTGGGCATAATAGTCAGATCTTTTTAGCTCTGTAGAGGGTAGGCTTTAGCAGGCTTTAGTAGGTAGTAGCAGGTGGTAGCAGGTAGTAGTAGCAGTAGGCATAGTAGGTAGTGGCAGGCAGTAGCAGGCGCAAAAAGAGTATAATAATAACTACAGCAATTAGCCCAAAATAGTATATTAGTAGCGCTATAAGTAGTGTAAAAGTGGGCATATAATAAGGTATAATAATAGTTATAATTAAGAGTATAATTAAGCAGTTAATTATAGGTATATATAATTATAAAAAGAAGGGAAATAAAGGAGACTTAAATATATAGTATTAATAAAAAGAGCAATAAGCTATAGTTACTCTAACCACTATAATATCTAGTTCTTTTAGGTATTAACGAGGATAGCCACTCTCTGAGACGCCTTTAAGGGCATATAAAAAGAACAGATCTGCCTCTAGGTACTATTAAGATAGGCTGGGACTATAAAGGCCAGAAAGGATAGCAAATAACACAACTCCACCTATAAATAGGCTAGAATAATAAAAGTAAGCTTAAAAGATATATAAAGTAATTTGCAGATCTAATTAAAAGAGATTACTAAAAAAGAGCATAAATTCGCTGAGAAATTCCTGAAAAACTTAAGAATTAAGTATTAAGGTATTGATAATAATAATAATAATAAGTCCTCCCCTCCTCTATGCTCCTCCTCCCTCCTTAACTATGGTCCTTTTAGCAATTACACTGCTAAGTCCCACTTATCCCATCCTAGTAGCTTCTAAGAGGCTATTATTAGCTAGGGTATTCTTATTCTTATTTATAACTTTCTTAATATAAAGCTTTAAGAGTAGAGTAGGAAAATAAGTTATATTTAGATCTATAATATAAACTCTCTTTTTAGATCTAATAGTAAAATAAGATATTATATAGTAGTTCTAAGTTTATAATCTAGTTATAGTGTTAATATCTATATCTATAGAGAGAATTATAGCTAGAGTACTAGAAACTAGTATATAAATATTAAGAATATTATAGATAGTATCTAAGGTTACTATATTTATAAAAGGAGTTTTTATAGCTAAAATAGAAACTAAGAGTCTTAGAGTTCCTTATATAGTATATTAAGTATACTTATTAAACTGCTTATAGCTCTTAAGCTAGAACTTAACTTCCTAAAAGCATAGAAAGTATCTATAAAGGGTAAGAATACTAGCTTTTAGCTACTTAGTCTTATCTATACTAACTATAAGGATTAGAAAAGAAATAATTATTAAGTTATACTAGCCTTATTAGCAGCCTTTATTAATCTCCTTATTAAAAGCCTAGATATAGAGAGGATTTTATAGAGCACTAATCTATTAATAGTCTTTATAAAATAAGTATAGTTTTATATTAGAAAAGGCTTTAGTAGCTTTATAATCTTTAGTAAGATACCTCTTTTTACTATAGATATAATAGATATTTAGGTTAATAGTCTCTATAAATCTTAGAAGCTTTAGCTAGTAATAAGATTTAAGACTTATAGAGCTTAAGTAACTACTCCCTCTTAGATTAAAGAATATATAGCTATATTTTCTATATATAGAGCTATAGTTATAAAAGTTACTACTATAATAATTATACTATAAAGGCTTCTATATAAGCTAGATATTAGTTATATTAATAGTATATATACTAACTTTATTAATAGTATAGTTATATTAAGGAGTATTAATATAGTATCTAGTTCTAATCTGCTTAATCTCTATATTCTTAAAGTAGATAGTAAGATTATCTACTTAGGCCTTTTAGTTAGAAATACTAATTATCTTATTCTTTAGCTTAGTCTTTATAGATAATACTCTTAATTATTTATATTTAAGTATAATAATTAGTATACTAGCTAGAATATCCTCTCTAATACTTTATAGTTATATATATACTTATTAAGACTAAATCTATTTAGTAATTATAACCTCTATCTAGATCTAAGAGACTAAAAGAAAACTTTAGTAATCTTTATAGAGGATCTTTAAAATATACCTTATAGTTTACTTAGAAAAGTAGTAAAAAATAATATAATTAATCTCTATATTAAGTAGTATAGATAGTCTTCTTTTAGCTACTTTATTTTAAAAGTTACTAACCTTAGTAAGAAATTTAGAGATATATCTAAGATTACTAATCTCTAGACTAGAAATAAAGCTTTAAAGCTTCTTATTTAGGTCTAGTTAAGTATTTAGATCTATAATACTATATATCTTATAGAGATTATCTTTAAGAGAGAGCTAATTATTATATTAAGTAGAAATACTCTTAAAGGTTTACTAATAAGCCTTAATATAGTGCTAGCTAACTAGAATAATTATTTTCTTCTTATTCTATCTATAAAGCTTAGTATAGAATAGATAGTTCTTAAAGAAGTTAGAAATATTATTATTAATAAACTAAAAAGCCTCTAAGCTATAAGAGATAATTAGAGTAATAGTATATTACTTCTATATAGCTTTAGCTAACTTCTTAATTACTTCTATAGTGCTAATAGTAAGTAGAGAAGCTAAGTCTCCTATAAAAGATATAGTAATAGCCTTTATAGATATAATCTTATCTAGCTATTAACTTAAGCCTGCTCTCTATAGTCTAAGAGAAGCTATATCTCTATAATTCTTATATTTATTATAGATATTCTTACTAATATAAACCTAGTAATTAATCTTAGCACTTTAAAACTATAAAGATAAAAACTTCTTAGATTTATTATTATTTATAATAATAGAGTAAAGAGCTTATTTCTAAATATTCTTAAATATAGCTTTCTTAAAGAGTTCTATATCTAAAATATAGTTCTTAAAGCTAGAAGAGTTTAAAGTAGATATACTAACTCTAAAAGCTTTTCTAGATTTCTTAAAGTATTACTTAGATATAGTATAGTAAGTAATTAATATAATTTATTATAATTTAATATTAATATTAATACTAAAGTTTATTAATATTTAAATTATTTAATAATAAAAGAGAAGAATTATATAGTAATTTAATCTATAATAATTAAGTAGATAGAGAGAAAGAGAGCTTTAACCTCCTTCTCTTTCTAAATAGTAGTTATAAATTATAGACTAAGAGTAATTATAGCCTCTACTTCTCCTATATATATATAGACTCTCCTTCTTAATATAGCTAGAGATAGTGAAACAGGCTGAGAACTCTAAGATAAAAACAATAAAACCACACACTCCCACACACTTATATAGGAATATTATAATATTATAGCTTTATATCTAGAGGCCCCAGAATAAAGGAAAGGATCTCTCTAAATATAATAACCTTATTATAGATATAATCTGTTAAGTGAAAGTGATAAAAGCTTCTAAATAATAAGATAAACTATACTAATACTTACTTAATAATACTCCTCTATTCTCCTCTCTGCCCTTAATAAGGTAAAAGTCCTACTATACTATGCTGACTAATATATCTATCTGGGCACCCTCTAAACTGGGCTGTCTGCACTGCTCTGTCTTAATAGTTATAGTCTTTATTCTATTTATAAGTTTATAGACTCTCTTTTATTCTTTTTTATAAGTAGTATAATACTATAATTTCCTTAATCTTATAGATATTAACTATATAGTAACTAAGATAGAGCTTAAATCCCCTTAGTTAAGCTTATTAATCTAACTAGTATTATTAATTTATTGCTTTATTACTAATTATTAAGTTCTAGGTTATAGAAAGTAGATATTAACTCTACTTTTATAAAAACTAAAGAGAAAAGAGAAAACTTTTTAATTTAGTAAAGTTTAAAGCTATTATAGCTAGATATTTAGAGTCTTAAGTATTTCTATCTAAAAACTCTAACTATATAGCTATTATACTTAGTATTTTCTTAGATTAGGTTTATAAAGAGATTTCTAAATATTATTTTATAAAGTTTATTATTATAGCTACTAAGTTTATAAAGTTAATATTCTATTAAGTAGTTAGAATAATATATTATAGTTTTATATTAAATATAAGCCTATTTATATAGTATAGAAATATACCCTTTTTAAGTATTATAAAGGAAGTTTTAAGAGAGAAGAATCTACCTCTAGGTATTATTAAAATAGACTAAGAACCTTAAGATAAAAATAATAAAACTATATACTCCTATATATTTATATAGAAGTATTATAATATTATAGCTTTATATATAGAGGCCCTAAAATAAAGAAAAGGATCTCTCTAAGTATAATAACCTTATTATAGATATAAACTATTAAGCAAAAGTGATAAAAGCTTCTAAATAATAAGATAAACTATAGTGGTAATAACTAATAATAGTCCTCTATCCTCCTCTCTGCCCTTAATAAGGTAAAAGTCCTGCTATAATATGCTAACTAATATACCTGTCTGGGCACTCTCTAAACTAGGCTGTCTGCACTGCCCTGTCTTAATATATTTCCCTTCTAAAGAGATTAAGGTAAGATAGCTAATTAGTAAACTTTAACTATAATACTATCTTAAAGAAGAGAAGAATATTTAGTAGTTTTTAGGAATTAAGATTATTTAAAATTAATATAACTATAAACTATAGCTTTTATAGTTATTCTTTTTTAAAAAGCTATTAAAACTCCTAGATAGTAAATTAATAAGAGACTATAAAACCCTAATAGTATAAAAAAAACTCTTTTTCTATAAAGGAGAGGTAATAAAAGTTAATATTATAAAATACTAATAAAAAGTAGGATTACTACTATATACTATAATAATAATAAGACCTAATATCTTATTTATAGTTAGTAAACTTACCTACTTTAATTAAAACTCTAAGCCTTATTATTAATATACTATAAACTATATTATTTAATATCTTATATAAATAAAGAGACTATATCTAGAATATAGAGTTCCTAAGGAATTAACTAAAAGCCTTAAAGTTATATTAAATATTAGTTTTATTAATAATACTCTAGATTATAAAAGTTCTTAATTCTTTATAATAAAGCTCTTTAGAGAGATAATATTATAGAGAGTAAATAAGCAGAATATAGTTACTATATTAACTATAAAGGTAAAGCTTCTTACTCTTTTATAAATAGTAAAAAAAGAGTTATTTATTAGTTAACTTATCACTACTCTATAAGTTTCTCTCTTAAATAATAAACTATCTAAGTTTATAGATTCTATAGTTATTAATATACTAAAAGTTATAATTTAGTATAATAATCTATAAACTATAAGCCTTATTATAAAGAAGATATTCTAGCTATAGATAAAACTCTACTATATAAATATTTATAACTACTAGTTATAGTAAGAGGCTATAAAAGGGTATATTAAGGTTATCCACACTCCTTTAGCTAAATTAATAATAGATAGACTTACTAAATCCCTTCTATAGTAGTTTTATAAGAAATTTATAGCTTAGTTAGGCTTTATTAATAAGTTATAAATAATTATAGAGGCCTAAAAAGAGAGAAGTTATAAAATATTAATAATAATATTAGGTCTAGATTTAAGTAGGCTTAATATCTAATTTAAAGAAGTAACTTTATAGTTACTATACTAGTTAAATTAACCTATTAAATACCTCACTAACTATAATATTATATTAGTATAAAAGGGAGAGTATTATACTAATATTTAAGCCTTTAAGTATATAATTTACTAAAAATTTAACTTATATAAGTAACTCTAGTCTTCTTTGCTTTTTTATAATTATATAATAACTACTCCTTAGAAGCTAATAATACCTTTATAAGCTATATTAATAAAACCTTACTATTAATAGTAATATCTCCTTAAAATACTTTATAAGTAATAATAAAGAGTAATAGAGAGTAGTAATCCCTCTTAGCATAAATAAGTAACTTTATAAGATAAAGTAGTTAAATTAAGCTAAGATAAATAACTATAAAAGAAGTAATATCCCTCTCTATATAATAATCCTTCTTATTAATAATATTCTTAAGTTAGTGCTACTTAAATAAGTATATTATTACTAACTTTATAAATAGAGTTTATAAAGCCTTAAATTAGATAAGAAGACTAAGTTATAATACTATAATTAAGAACTAAGAGCTTAAATACTTTATAATAATCTATAAATAATATTAAGAAATAATACTAGAGAAGGAATTATAAAATAGATAAATAAGGAGGTTATAAAGTTATTAATAGATATATTAAAGATATTAAATAACTTTATATTAAATAGATATATTAAATAACTTTAAGTATACTAGATTTAACTACTTTAGAGTTAATTAGTAAACTTAGCTAGTTATACTAAATTATACTATATTATATTATATTATATTATATTAAAACTAAAGAGGTATATTAAATTAACCCCTTAGTATATATAGTAATATACTAAGTATATATAAAAGCAGCAGTAACTATAGCGCAATAGTGTGATATAGATATTAGCCACTTTTAGGCATAAATAACGCGTGGATCTATGCACAGAGATTTCTAAATAGCTAGACACTCAATACATCATCATTCTGCACCCCATACCATACGATTTAACAATAACAGCAGTAACGCGCCAAGTGTGCGTAAAAGCAGCAGCAACTATGGCGCAATAGCGCGACACCCACATTAGCCACTTTTGGGCGTAAATAACGCGTGGATCCATCCGCAGAGATTTCCAGATAGCTACACACTCAATACACCATCATTTGGCACTCTATACCGTACGATTCGACATGTTGTTTCACTCCCTCATCTCAGGGGGAATATACTACATCAAGTCTAGCTGTACCGTCATCCTTAACAATGCCGCCCCATACCCCTAGCTAATAATTACGATTTATCCCCTCTTCAACGACCCAGAGGTTTCCGTAACCATCCTTGTCGACAACAGGGCTCTGGTCAAAGTTTTGAGCCTTACTTGCCCGTCCATGATTAGGACACTCCCTGCAAACAACGTCTCCGTGCTGATGACGTTCGCGCCCGTCAAGATCAAGCAGTCGATGATACGAGGCACCACAGACTTTGATCTTCTGCTTGCAACCTTTGGCGATACAAGTTCGCTTGATGTGGACGCTGTTCTGGTGGTCGCAAACAGAGCAAGTCCCTCCCAGACTCGAGGATTTCATGTTGCTTGTTGCTTGTAAACGTCTGTGTTGGAGATATGCTGATAAGGTGCTATCAGAGGCGATATCAGTTCCGCGCCGAACTAGAGACTTTTGGGAGCTATTCTTACATTGCGGGTTGATACTACTCGATTCGAACAGAAATTATAGCGTGCAGAGAAGCCAGAGAAGCCTAAATCAGCAGAGCGAGGCATTCAAGTAAGATATAAATACTCACGGCCTTTGAGCATACTTGGATTCTGGACGTAGCGCCCATCGCGAGTCACAGGTCTGGGCGCGACGCCAGAATAGAAAGGATATACGTGTTGGTTCTTGCGGAGTCGACAACTTTGCGAGACGCCGGCTCTGCATCGGGGCGCGATGCCAGAATAGGCTAAGTCATAGTGTTAGTATTCGACAAAACATGGGATTGGTGGTGAGAGCGAGAAGTTCATGGGTGTGTTGTAGTGTTGGGTTTCGTCGTGGAGGCCGGCGTTTAGTATCGATCATTGATTTGTCGGCCAGCCATCAGGCGCATGCTGGCCAGTTAAGGTACGACACCCAAGGCCCCACTACTTCCATGGCAGCTCCACGTCTCACGTGAGTCAGCCCCACCAGCTCGTGCCCGCTCTTCTCACCAAAATCCAACGACTGCGGGATTACAGCTTTGCGTACCTCACCAGCAATCCACCTTTCACTCGTCGTCATGGAGGAAGCAGTCCGCCCTAGCGAAGATGCTTTCAAATCCATGTACGAGAGAGGATACCGAACATGGGCAGCACTCTGGGAGATGGCAGCCGACGACAAACAAAATTACCCCCTCACCAGCCTTTCTCCAGTATTTCCCAACCATCCCTACTTTCCCGGAAGCCTCGTGGTCGACAAATCCTTTTCGAATGCCGCCACCGTAAAAGGTAGAACGACCTGGAAAACCACTCAAGGCCCTTGCGATCTCTCACCATTTCAACAAGAAGTGATCATGCAAGTGGCTTGGACCCATGCGACAACGCTGGTCTTCAATACTGATCCACTTCTAGCGGCGAGATTTGCAGACTGTTACGGAACGGAAAGCCATCACTTTCCCGTCCTTTTTCTTGCCTGGGCATACATACTATCGGCACGGTGGGCCGAGCTTATTCCTGGAGCGCAAGGGCCCGACTACAACAGCTGCCAGGCAGGTTTTTTAAACGCCGGCAACGGATCAACAGGGCCGGAAGGTGATTGCGGCTCTGTTGTGGTAGAGATCGGTGATGCGGATGAAGACGCTATTAGGTGGTGGGCAGCTGTTCTATCACCAGAGTGTGGCTGGAACGCATCTATCCTCAGCGACACAGGTGCGCTTCTCTGCTCACCATGGTCCGTCAGAACCCAATCGGGGCCGACTTTCATCATTTCCGCCGGCCTTCAAACTCATTTTCCTACGGTACATAAACATCCCGCGTCGTTCAGCAGTGCCGTCGGCTACCTATCACAGTACTGCCAACTTCATGGCATCGCCGAGCAAAACCAAGCTGCCCTTTCGGCGGCGTTACTACTTCCGGTTGCAAAGTTTGATGGCAGAAGAATCGACTTACCTACCCAGCGACCACCAAGCAAGGTAGCAACGCGGGTACAACAGGAGACCCAAGCCCTTCCAGTCTGCGGCGAGGATTCCCATCAGCTGGATCGACTTCTCACGCTCAGTTGCAGCCCGAGGGAAGTCAAAGCCCTCTTGAGCAGCGTATTCTTCGAGCCTAATGTGGACTGTAATATCTGCGGAGCGTGGCTTCAAGGCTCCTTCGCATTCCTTGACTCCGACAAGGCCAGCGACCCGCAGATTCTCCTGCGCACGATGATGAAACGGGATCCTGACCTCGGCTTTCTGTGGCTTGGCGCCTTCGTCACGGGTGCCGAGGCGCGCTGCCTCCAAGACGCTCGAACGGGCTGGTGGAAAACCGATTTGAGCACTGCTGCCTGGACTGGAACGCATGTGTCCTTCATCCAAGAGTCTGTTCCGAAGACTCCTTTTGATGTCCGCGAGATCTCGCGAGCCGATGAATGCCGGCTGATGTACCTCTGTCATGGACCGGACTGTGCGTTTCCACCGATCTTTCCATTCGCTCCATTTGGCTCCACTGCCATAGAAGACACCGATCTTGACGTTCGTCGACACGTCCGATGCGTGGCATCTCATGGTCTCGGATACGGCGGATTCACCTGGGATTGCCAGGGTGGCAAGGAAGTCGAGCAAGGAGTAGATGATTCGCTGGCGACTGCTATCCGTGTTAAGGCTGGACAACCTCCTGGTTGGAACAATCGCGTCGATGTCGACTTTGAGAGCATGGATCTCGAGGATGAAGTATCAGAAATGGTGACCAGGAATGTTTTTACCTGGCTCCGAGGCGAACATGGATTTCCCGTGGCTGAGAGAGCAATCCGCGAGCACGAGTGGATTGAAAATCTGGAATCGGATGATGACAGCCCAATCGAAGGGGAGATCAGGTCCACCGCTGGAGAGAATCTTGGTCGGTGGCTCTTGTTGGTGTCAACGAAGAGGTCCAATTCACTCTGACAGCACAGGACAGTGACCTTGTTGTACATTAATAGACTATCAAATATCATCATAATTTCACGCAACCGTATCAAGCTTTTGGAGGGGGAAAGTGGGAACGTCAGCTACCTTATTTAAGTATAGCATGGCAATAGTACTATTAAACTAGGGGTCCCTTATATATATTGTTCAGGAATCAGAATTTTACAAAATAATATATATTATATTATAACTTAGTGCTAGACGAGAGCTTGGATAATAAATATAATAGTAACTAGAGAATAAGGTATAATATACCTACACAAGATTAAAAAGAAGACAGACATATTATAGTTTATAGGAATAACCGGCTCTATATAACATGCAAAATTCCTGCACCACAACCTGCTTGCAATTGCAGTCTGTTCATTAAGACTACCATAGCCAGTATCATTGGTTTTCCAATATCTCCTCGTCCTTGTCTGTTGGATTCTCAACCTCTGGGTGCTCATCATCCTTTGTCTTGTCGTCCTCTGAGCCCTCGTCATCTGAATTCTTGCTCTCACCTTTCTTCTTTCGCCTCTCCTCTCTTTGCCTTCTCTGCTCCTCTTTTTTCTTTGCTGATTCCTCTTCTTTCTTTTTCCATTCTTCATCTTTCTTCTTTTTCCATTTTTCCTTTTCTTCTTTCTTCTTTCTCTCTTTCTCCTTTCTATCCGCCTCTCTCTTTATTGCGTCATGAGTTTGATCCCAAAGCGCTAGATCGCCGGCATGTAATGAACCGTCTGGGGCTACCCATGGAGAACCCTGGACAACGAACTTCCGCTCTGGTTCCGCATCCGTCAACCAAATGGATTTTTTATGAGGTGTGAATTCGCCCAGCACGCCGCCCTGATCCGGGTTTACTGCGGTGCCGATACACAGGCAACGCAACAGAGCGTAGTTTTCCATGCCGTCGTAGGTTGACCTGGTCAACCCGCATCTATGGCAGTTTGATTTGCTGAACGGATATGTACTACGTGGTTGTCAGGTAGAGGTATTCTCAACTTGGTTCCAGCTCATCACGTACCTTTGCGTCTTCTCGAATGTAAAATCTCCAGCTCCAACGTGGATGGCGGTGTCCAGCCGTAGCCGCTGAGGCTTCCAACCCTTATGCTGGGGCCGAATATCAGCGCAACAAGCATCCAGGATGACGATTGGTTTACCCTCTCGATCTACCTTTTCGTTGATGCGTGCGGACTGGCATTGATACATGGTTCGGTTGGCTATGGAACGGGGGAACACCATCATCTTGGTCTGATTCTTGCCGTTGGTGGGGAGCCCGGCCACGCATTTTCGAAGTTCCTCCGTGAGATTTCGAGGCGGAGGCGTGGGTTGAGGTCCCCCCGTCGTGAGATTGAGACTTGGAGCGGGCGCGTTTTGAGCCGTAACGACGACGGCCCCAAAGGCGACTGTCAAAAAAGAAGTAATTTGCATGCTTGTCGAGATATCTGGTGCAGTGCTGGTGTTGAGATAAATAAATAAAAAAAAGGTTAGAATTTGCGATTCGTTTTTGTTTTTTGTAGACAACTGAGCGCTTTTGGAATTATGTGGCTTCACTTATAAGTTCGAGCATATATGGACGTTAGAAGTGGTCCGCAAACCTTGTGTAACTTCCTTAATAGAATGGAACACCCTGTCTTTTTTTCGATGTTACCTTGAGGACTTTACCACACGTAAGCTAGAGTAAGATGTAGTAAGTTTTGTATTCCCTGAGTTACTCGGAAGCTCAACGTTGAACCCGAGGCGATAACCCTTTATGATATCTAAGTTCTTAATGGCTAGGGGAAAGCGCAAGCAAAAAATGACAAAAGTGCGGAACCATTGGTGATAATCTGATACCTTTTTAAAGGCGAGTAAACAGTCGAACCCCCACACCCACAAGTCTGAGGCACTATGAGGGGCGTTGGAACTTGGGCCGTTGGCCCAGCTCGGTAAGACCGACTTTCAAAGGGTATATATCACCTTGTTTGCGCCGTGCGGAACATACAGTGTCGAAGATGTTGATAGTGAGTGTTGCTCCAGAGGATCTTCATGACCTGGTTCTTTTGAGAATGAATCATGGCTGGTTGGATTCAGCGTTGTCAACGGCCACGCTGCCATATCTTGGCGTCCAACTTTGCCGGCCCAAACTTTCATGACTGGGAAAAGGGGTCTCTATTACCACTCAAGAGACGCCATAGTAGGTTTGAATGTATTGATTCAGTCACACAGCAGCTTCCTGTGCGTTTGATTTTATCTTTTCTGCATGAGTATTCTGCCGAAGTGCTAGCTGTTTCTTCTGTGTGTTTCAGTCACATAGGCGAGTAATAAAGAACGGACGGGCCAAATCCAATCCATGTCCCTTAGGCCCAGGATTAATGCTTCTAGAGGATGTACCAAGTCGACTAAAAGAGCAGAAGGTCTAGCCTGAATAAATAAGGCATGGAGAACCGAGCCCCCAGTTCCATCGTCAACTAAAGGTTGAGTGGTATTAGAGACAAGTATTAATAACCATCTCTGTCTCTCGCGACTCAGTGGGTGAGGATACGTAATAAATGATTGGCTGGAACGAAGATGCATGTTTATGAAGGTTTATACTGGGGAAGGGTAGAACAAGCAGACGAGGCAGAGGCTCATTTTGCTCAATTGTGAGGGGGTCTAAGTTACACCAAATCGTTCTGCTCGAATAGACACAAGATGTCTCGGCATCGAATGATGGGCTCATCCAAACTTCCATTGGTAGTGAGAGCGTTGTGGGCGCCCTTCTAGCTTTACGATAGAAACGGTCGTCCTTGGTTCTATGACGGCGAAGTCGAGACAGAGATGCATTGCCGATGAAAGTGCCGCGGCTACGTGGCAACGGAGAGACCGCAGTTGTTTGGAAGAAGCGTCTTTGTAGCTGCTAAATATCTCTGGGGCCAACTCGGTTGCAGAATTAGAAAGGCGCCAAGCGAACCACCCGACCTCTGATGGTCCAACCGCACCAAACTCAACCGAGCCCCACCGGCAAGCCGCCAAGGACCAAAATTCTGGCTGGAGTTAACAACAACGGCAAGATGGCCGAGCGGTCTAAGGCGCTAGCTTCAGGTGCTAGTCTAGAAATAGGCGAGGGTTCGAATCCCTCTCTTGTCAAAAGTAGTAGGATCCTACCTGCCCACGATATTCTTTTTGTCAATTTGTTACTGATGTTTTGATGTTGAGCCTTGATAAGAGTTTGGAAGTTTTGTGGTGAGTGAATGTGTTGGGGGTGAGCGGGGTTGGAGGTGAGACACAACGAGCCGCGGGGGAAGTGGGGGAATCGCTGAAAGACGGTACCTTAGGTTCTCCCGGGTGCCTTCCGCATCCGACTCTCATCCAGTTTTTGAAAGGTCTGCTGTTCCCGCCTTGATCTGTAAGTCAGCAGCTTGTGCTGTGTGGCTCTTAGGGGTCGTCACGATACCTAAGTCATCAGCGCTATTCCGCACCCAGAAAAGCGCCATGTTGCCCGCAGCAGCAGCAGAGTGTTTCTGCAAAGGACTGAATTGGGGGCACGCCGTGGATGTACGGAAATCGTTATTTGAGAGTACTCACGGCAGACCTGCCTCAGTTTCTTGCGTCTGCACAGAAGCGTCACTCGGTGTTCGATGCACTTCCAACTGGCAAAGTCGATTCATACATCCAAGTTCATGTCAGAACGAGTCACCTGGCGGGGAATGGAAATGAAGGTATGAATTCGCCGAATAAAGATCAGCCGACTCAGACACAATCTAATGCGCAGATTCGTACACCAATATACAGCCAGACATCTGAAATATGAGCAAGAACACATCCGAATCCAATCTATACACATCTCACGCTCTAGTAACAAAAATGCAGATGCACGCCAAAGGAAAAAAGGGACGCACTATAAATGCACCGGAAATGCAACATAAGCCAATTCACACGTTTCACACATTGCACGCTATCCTGACATCAAGTCGGGGAGAAGATCGGGTAGTAAGACCAGAGCCTGGGACGGGGGATGGGGGAGGGGAGGTAGGGCTGAGCTTGTGGCTCCAGCCACACATTGTCGCTGTCCAACGGACCAGGGTCCAGCTCACGGGGAAGGGGATCCAGATCTCTGCTGCTGCATCGCCTCGATGAGAGCAGTGAGCTTGTCGATCTTGTCGTTGAGCTCCGTGATGCGGACCTCAACGGCGGAAGGGGCGTCGGCCTCCTCCATGTCAGCGCGAGTCTGGGGCCTGGAATGACTCTCGTTGTGCCGGTATGGAGACCTCGCGGGGCGGTGGCCGGACGACGGTCGGTTGAGCTGTAGGGCGTTCCTGGACCGCTTGCTCGTCGCGGTGCGAGGGCCCTTAAAACCGGTGTACTCGGGGAGGACGCGGCGGCGGACGCTCTCGTACATCTTGATGACGCCGACGATGGGCAAGTGAGTGGCTTTCAGGAGGAGGATGCGGCCGTGGCGGAACTTGTCGTCGGAGGGAAGGAAGATTCGCAGAGGGCGGAAGATGACGAGAGCGATGAGGTTGAACGGCGGGTAGAAGTGCGTGAGCCGGTTGCTAGTCGAGGCCTCGAGCACGTACACGCTGTAGACGTAGAGGTACTCTTCGCGGGCGTGGGTGATGACACGGGAGAAGCTGTTGGACAGCATACCGGTGAGGGAACCCATTAGGAGGAAGGTACTGAGGATAATGAAGATGATCATGAGAGTCGGGCCAAAGATTGGGTTGATATCCTCCATGATCTCGATACCGACATAGGAGGAGCCAAAGAAGATCTTGGTCAGGATCATGGTCATGTGGGAGAAGTTGTAGGCATCCTGGCCGATGAGAGAGAAGGTGGTGAGGAAGCCGAGGTAGATAATGACCACTAGAACCATGAACTTGATGAAGTCCTTGCTCATCTCCTTCAGACAAGGGATTAGAGTACCCCAGTAAGGCGACAAGCTGAGGAGCGAGAAGACGCGTGGGACCATGAAGAGGGCTTCGAGAGCGAAAACGTCAAAGGCAAGATCAGTGGTCTCCCGGTCGTGATTCGTGATGCCAATAACCCCTGTAGTGTGTTAATCCAGCGGCTGCATCTTGGACCCTAAAAAGGCCGACTCACTCAGAACGGCAAAACTGATACCGATGCCTATCATGATCATGTCGAACATGTTCCATATATCCGTTGCATAAAAGATCGTGCCAGCATCTGCCCATTCGCTCAGTTCATCGTAGAGGAAAGCAGCCAGCCAGATATACAGGACAATTTCGTTGTGGGTAATGCGTTCGGTGTTCTGCTGGACGAGAACGGAGTAGTAGAGGACAAGGAAAATGAGGAAAAAGAAGGCCTCCCAGGCTTTGAGGTACTTGGGAACTCTCAAACGCGAAAAGATGTCGGTAGTATGAGGGTTGTAGAAGCGAGGCTTTTTCTTGGCGTGGACTGAGAGGCTGTCCCAGAAGATGATGTCGCCATTCCAGATACCGGTAACAATCTTCTGTACGACGTGTTGACTGAGGAACCGCTTGGCGTCGGCGACAGCGGCGATCTCGAGGGCATTAAGGTTGGTAAAAGGAGAAGTCGGGTCATCATCATCGTCGTCGTCCCGGTCCGCGTGCATGCTCATGGTCAGCCTGGACAAGGACGACAAGAGCTGGTAGCGCTTGGCGCTGCTTCCAGGCCGGACCGAGGCGCGTCTGCTGTGAGATCCGGACCAACTGCCGCCTGAGAGAAGAGGCGAGTTCTCATTGCTCTCGAGGTCGATGTTGGGCGCCGGGGTCTCCGGCTCCTTGGCGTCAGGTATTTCGTACAGGCAGTAGTCAACGGCCTCACGTTCCGACAGACGGGTAAGGAAACGCCAAGCGACAATCTCGCATGCATTGGCGCGTGCTTCGCAGAGACCCTTGTTGGACTCGCTCTCATCGACTGCATAATGCCATTTCAGGGCGCTGACACATGTCAGCACTATTACTGGAAAAAACACAGCATCCAGCTCCTGCACTGAGATAGCGAACAACTTACAGCAGAGCGTTGACAGTGGCGGGGTTGGTGCAGGTGGCATTGAGGTGATCGACCAAAATCCTCAAGCACTCGCCAGCGGCGGTGGTTCTCAGCTGCTCGAATGTGCTCGGCAGAACAATGACATCGGTGATGTAACTGTGCCGCCGTCAGTAATCGGTCTCCAAACCCCGCCGTGCAGACACCGGAAAGTCTGAGGGCCACCCGAGAACTCACACCGAGATCTTCTTCACCACCTCCCGGAAGCTGTCGCTCGTTCCAATGTCAGGCAGTTCAAACGTGTCGATGCGCATAGACACTGGGCTCAGGTCCCGCTCCGCCGGCATGTTCTTCTTCTTGACGCGAATTGGCATTTTTTGTCGCGGCGGTGAGATAGGTACCTTGGGATTGGTTCAGTCAAGCCACAGCAGCCGAAACGAGCAAATGCTTTCCTGCTGGTGGTCAGCAGCAACGGCGGCGCGTGGGACGGGATTGAATTGATGGATGGATGGTAAGCAATGCAATTGACGGCGCCGTGTGCTCTCACGTCCGGACGACAGCAGCGAGCGGGAAACAGATGCAGGAAGGATGCCAAGCCAGAGGATCCCGAAGACGAGATACCTTACCGCCTGCCGCGCCTGATGCTGCATTGAACAGGGGTAAAATGGATCCACTTTAGTGGAAACGAGAGGGGCGGGGACGCGATGCGCGGGGACGGCAGGACGGATGACCATTGGTCCGTGCTGTTCGTCTCCTCTGAATACAGTTTAGCGCCTTTGGGGTTGCGGTGCGAAGAATAAAACAAGCTTCGCTCATCGCTGAAATCTTGGAATACTTCTCACCGTCTCTCAGTGAGAAGAAGTGAGTGAACCAGTCAGTCGTTTATTGCGATGTCGTAAAGCCCTCATGTTTCACCCTGACTGCGTGTCTCGTCTCAAAGCTAGACATCTCATGATTTTTGAGACCCCACATGCCTTCGATCATTGACGCCAAGCTCCCTATGACCTCAAAATCTCAATCTACGTCGGTTCTTCAGTGCCATTCTTGATGGAGCTGTCGATTCACCTGTCCAGGCTAAACCCAGCTCTCGCCTGTCCAGTCGCAGCTTGGTTGGATCTCAACTAGGAAATTTCCAATAGACATTCCATGAGGCTTCCTTAGGGATGTCGCGTCACAGCCACGTGGGGACGCCCTCGAGTAGGTTATTTCAGCCCTTTCGCTACGCCCAGGAACGGTACGCGTCACGGTAAGGTGATGACAAGCCTATCAGTCTCGTGCAAACCCTCAACGGCAGGGCGGATGTTGCCATGAAGGTAGGAATCCATCTTGGCCGTCATATGTGACAGTCCAATCAAGGATGACTACCACATCGCCAAGCCCCTTGAAGGATTCAGAAGCTTCGTTCAGTGACGCGGCGCTACCTATTTTGCTCGCGTCGACCAAAGTCCCTCCGCCGAGCCTCGATTATTCGTCACGATGGTCACTAGTACTACGGGTTTAATGGATAAATTGAAGATGAATATAATTTAAATGACTTCAAATGACTTCAGATGAAGTTCGGGTCAGACGACACAATAAGCCGAACACCACCTCAATTCTAAATCCATAATGTCTACTTTCATCACCACCACCGCGACGCCTACGACTTCGTCGCTCCCCAGCACGACTTCGTCTCAAGAAGCACCATCATGTACGACAGCGGTCCCAGGAAAATATGGGAGCGTTCCCCAAGATGCATGCAACTCTTATTATCCATTACAGCCCAATTTTGAAGGTAACATCGCCTTCGCTGCAATTTTCGGACTGTCCATGGTAGCGCATGCCATACAAGGAATCGCCAACAGAAAGGTGCGGAACGCTGCCTGCTTGACGGAATGGTAGAGACTTTTCTGGGTCATTGTGGTCGGCGCGTCCTGGGAAACGGCCGCCTTCATTCTCCGAGCCCTCGGATCTCGAGATCAACAGCAGATGGGTTATCAGATCGGCGGGCAGTTGCTGTTCCTCCTCGCACCGCTATGTACGTTTCATCATGTACATGTACACATCTCACGTCAACACCCAGACTGACAGGATACTTTCTTTAGGGATCAACGCGTTCGCCTACATGCTGGCTGCTAGGCTCGTGTACTTCGTCCTGCCAGACCAGAGAGTTCTCCGCCTCGAGGCCACCGCGCTCACCAAGATTTTCGTCGCCATGGACGTCGTCTGCTTTCTGGTACAGGCAGTCGGCGGCGCCATGATGTCCAACACGGAAGTCTCGTCGGACGACCCCATCCTACGCATCGGACAGCAGGTCTACATGAGCGGCTGCGGGCTGCAGCTCGCCTTCATCATCATCTTCTGTGGGCTGATGGGGCGGTTTTATGTGAAGATGCGGCGGGCGCCGAGGTTCGACCTCGACTTGAAACGGGTCAAGGCCATGGCGTGGGTGATGTACGTGGTCTTGGTCCTCGTCATTGTAAGTTACCTTTTCGACTTGTCCGTCCGCCTTCCTCTCAGCATCTGCAGAGGCCGTGTTTGACAAGACGGGATGAACGGACTGAGCTGACACCCGCGGAGATGCGGATCAACTTTCGACTGGTCGAGTTCGGTCCTGGCGCGGACATTGATAACCCTATCCTCGCCAACGAGAACTACGCGTTCGGACTCGACGCACTGCCCATGGTTCTCGCGCTCGTCCTTCTCAACGCCGTGCACCCAGGCATCGTGCTCAGTGGTGAGAACAGCGAGCTCCCGAGGGTGTCACGAAAGAAGAAGAAGAAGCAGCTGTAGCGGGAGAAGAAGGAGGCCAAGAAGGCTGCAAAGGCAGAGAGAAAGCAGAGGAGGGAGAACAAGGCTGGCAAATTTGTGGAAGACGGCCAAGTTTTCATTATGGAGGAGAGACCGCTGACAAACAGCGCTTATGACACAGACGGGCAGACTGATGCGCGAAGGGAGCAGGCCTGAGCCATAGTGGTGCTGTCGACGGGCATTGTAAGATCTTGATGTTGGGTGATTGCATAGCTAGGGCGTTTTGGAGATTACTGAGACGGACGTCTGACACGTCCGAGGGCTGTATCTCACATCTGCATTGATTATAATGTCTCTGGGTTGAAGACATGCTGAAACAGCAGAGTCGCAAATGTGAATCGTTTCTGCGACTGGGTCCAATAGAGTCATGAACCACTCTCTTGGTATCAAGAAAATTAACCAAAACGAACGATATCTACCACCGGTTTAGGACGACGATCGGTTGGTTCGATATCCTGGTTGCCTGATTTTTCGAATTGACAGCACCGCCACGGGGATCCGCCCGGACCGGGAATTAGCGCGGATAAAAAAAGCAGCCCGGACGGAGCTAACGGAAGACCGTCATACACTGTGCTACTGTGTTCGTACATAATTGCCAACCGTTGCAGACAGTGCGAAGTGACGTCCGAAGGATTCCAAGGCCGGCCTAGTGGAGTGGCAGAGTGCACAAGCGACAAGGACGCCTCAACTGCCCCTGCCGGCGCGGCGCAACTTCAAACCCCATTCCCCGTCCAGAAGCGTTGGGTCTCTACTCCTCCAATGTCCCGCGTCGAACGAATCGTCTGTTCACTGCCCGTTCGGACCCGAACCACCAAGGCTGTCTGTCAAACTGGCATGCTGGCGTGGTAGTAGGCCCCCAAAGCCAGGGAGGTCAAGTTAGGGCCCCCGAATCGGCGGTTGGGGGTGTTCTCTGTCATGAACCGTGGTCACAACGCAAAGGTAACTCAGCTTGGGTGGTGTCCAGCTGCCGTGTACCTGTATCAAACCATGCAGGTTCAATGTGAGAACAGCAAACCTGCGCAAGTCGAGGGGGCCTTGCTCTTTCAGGTACCATCCCGACGCCGTTCGTCTGTATCTCGAACCAACAGTCTCCGTCAATCATTGTTGGACCTAGGCTTGCCAGGCCATCATCGTCAGGCCAGTCGCGGCCAGCATGGGCTCAACTGGAAATGATGAATACGACATCCAGCTAGAGAGAGTTCTCTACTGCTCTTCTACTTCGTAATCTCTTACCCTCCCTTACTGATTCCTTGGTAAATTCGCCGTACCGGACGCAACTTACAAGTCGCCTTCTACCCATTTCCGAGTTCTCAGATGCGCACAGACTGGGCCCGGTCAGCGCTTTCGCTCATTTGCCACGGCAGAGCGTTTCCTACGATCAAGAGATCTTCCCACCCCGGCCCTCGCCCCAAGCGGGTGCGCGACCCAACCCGCAGCCGTGATACGACGGTAAGGCATCTTCACTCTGTCTCTTTAGGCCTCCCCAGAGCGAAGAGGGCGCATGCTTATGATGGAAGGATTCTTGAAACCACTGCCTCCCCAATCAGCATCAGCCTTGCCGACGAAAGGCCCCCGGAAAACCCCCTCCCCCCTCCACGTCCCTGCTCCGATCTAAATTGCGCCTCGTCCTCCGATCCTCTCCAAGGATTCTCTTGTCTCTTTCGTTCTTTTCTTTCTGCCTGACCCGCCCCAGAAGCCCGCTTCTATTCCTTCTTCGTTTTCCTTTTTTTCTTCTTTTCTCCTTGGTCGACTTCTGGATGCTGTAAGTATTCTTAATTATACGAATCCCACGGGGGCGCCATCTTGCTGGATCTTTCCTACCACATTCGACAACGTCTTCGCCAAGGATATAGTTCGCACAGGAGAAGGGGCTTTTGGAAGGAATCGAAAAAGCGGGCGAAGATCGCCTCTATCTTCGCAATGGTATCTCACAGCTTTCTGCGGCTTCCGCCAGCGGCAGCTCTCATGCTGCTTTCCGGCGTCTTCCCCGTCATCGACGCCTTCGCTGGCCAACCCCAAAAAACGAACGACGTCAAGGAATACCTCGCCTTCCGGACACTAAACGTCTACGACTGGCCTCTGGCCACACCGATGCCATGGCTAGGCGCTCTCGAGAAGAGACAGGACTCCAGCAGCAACACCGTCTGCGGTTACCTCGGCGGTGACCCAAACTTCCCAGCAACATGTTCCGCTGGTTCCCATTGTGCGATGGACGCCACCGCCTCGGCCGTCGGCTGCTGTCCCAACGGCGTCGCTTGCACGACAGGCGTCTACACCGGCTGCGTCGACGAGGGCAGCCCGACCCAGACGGTCGTCGATCCGTACGTTTTCACCTGCCAGGGCACAGACGTGTGCTACAGAAACACGTACGACGGGAACGCCTACCAGTACGGATGTGGCACGACATCCGACGGCACCAGCGTTGCCGCTACTGCGTCGGGGTTGAGCACGACAGTATCCATCACCCAAATCTCAGGACTGATCACGAAGGCTGTGACAACGCCTGCTCCATCCTCAAGCTCTGACTCTTCGTCTGAGAGCTCGCCAAGCTCCACCTCGCCTGCCTCTCCAACTGTAAGCTCGGCGGCGCCCAGCGCCA
This sequence comes from Colletotrichum neosansevieriae, assembly GCA_036785495.1. Classification (NCBI taxonomy): domain Eukaryota; kingdom Fungi; phylum Ascomycota; class Sordariomycetes; order Glomerellales; family Glomerellaceae; genus Colletotrichum; species Colletotrichum neosansevieriae. The sequence goes on along the minus strand of JAVHLV010000067.1, from coordinate 81,740 downwards.
CGCAGTCGAAGCCCGCAGGCGGCAGACCGCCGCCCCCACCCCCGCAATCCGTACAAGACGCCAGGCTCCGACACAACGGCGCCATTATCGGCGGAACTATTGCCGGTGCTGCCCTTTTTGTCGGCATCATCTCCATGGCCCTTTGGATGCGCAAGAGACAGCGCTCCCGCAACCAGCGTATGGGACCTGGACAAGGCAAGGGACCATCGTATATCAGGTAAGATTCCCTCAGCTGCTAAGCATCAGCGAGTTCGATCACAAGCTTACCCGCATCGTAGCCCTCTGACGAACCAGAAGGACTTTGTCCCGGTTCCTGGACAGGATATGTTTGACCAGGCTGGCTACGGGCATCCTTCGATGATGCCTGGCGCCCACGGTAATACCACATCCATCATTGGAGGTAGCGCCGCTAACAGGTGCTTTGTCCCAGGAGGTTCTGTTGGAGGTGTCATTAATTCCCACGCTGCTCGCGCGGGGGAAGATGAGGTGCCGTTGACACAACAGAACGAGATGACCGAGTTCTCCCGCGGCTTCAACGACGCTGTCGCTCACGTCGATGGGAACAACGGACGTCCCGGCGCAAACCACGGCGGAGGGGATATCACGGAGGAGAGGCCATTGTGGCAGGAGAACCGGAGACAGAGCCGGAATCTGATGTGGATGTAGGGCAGCTTCCTAGGATAAAGCACCTAGGCAGGGACAACGGTAGAAGTGGGCATATAGGACAGACTAGGGATATGGCGTCTTGGAGTAGATGTACTTTTAACTGCCCAGAGCCATGACAAATTGGCACGTCGAAGCTAGAAAACGCTTCTAATCGCATACATAATTTGCAACCCATACATCGTTGAAATGATGCGTCGTTCTTTTGGACAACAACTAGACTAAGGGCAAAGACGTTGCACAGTTATATGACAAGAAGAAATCGACGTCAGACGGTGCCAAGCTGCGCGTGTCAGACGACTAAAAATATATATATGGCTCGAAGATCGGAGCCGATTGACACCGGTTCCGGGCCGAGGATGGATACCAGTCTGACGGCCCCACCTGATCGGAATAAACCCACTATCGGCAGTTTAACCGGGAGCTGGGGTGGCCAGAGATTAGTTAGTGTCTGACTGCGAAACCGGTCCTGAAATTCGATATAACGGCCGCCTCGATAACTGCTCGTTACCCATACCTAAGGTACCTTAGATAAGACTCCCATCTACCCGAGTACGAGAAAAAGGAAGGACCTTGTGGATTTTGTTTCCAGCGCACAGTTCTCTTCGACCTTGCGAGCTCCGTTTAACCAGGTGACTCGTCGAAGTTACCGAATTCAAAATGAACTGAAGTCATGAAGATCGCCAGTTTCCCATTTCCTTTACCAGAGGCCCCTTTTCCTTCTTTAGGGGTCCTCGAAATCTGAGAACCAGGATCCCCAAGATCCAATCAACCGTAAGAATAGAGGCCATGCCAACCCCAGCCAACTGGGATCTTATCATGGCAACCACAGGGTTGTGAACCATGTGGGGCGGGGGGGACGTGGGCGGTGAAGACGTTTTACGCACTTCGTGGCCTCAACTGACTTGGCGGTACGCTCTGGTTGTGGGGTGTTTGGGCAACCCTTGCGACCTCCAGCCACTCAAATGTAGCTTCGTCCTGTTTTTTACAGCCCCCTGCATGGAAAATACCCACTGTAGTGGACCCGTCCGGCCGCCTAAAGACGCGCGGAAACGGTGAGTACCACCCCGGTCGCAGACGCGTTCTAGAATGACGGAATGAGCTCCTGCTTAAATCTGTCCACACGGCCACAGCTTCAATCTTTTTGCGGAAAACCACTACATCTGGTCCCCCCCAAAGATCGTGAAGCAAAACACAACATCGTGGTTTGAGCTGCGCCCGCAACATCAACCACAATCCCTCCCCCCCGCCTCCTTCTGTTCACCATGGCTTCCGAGAAGCTCAAGGGCGATCAGCTCGAGGGCGACATCACCTTCATCAAGACCCCGCCTCAACCTCCCGTCAAGTTCGCGACTAACGAGGACTGCGGTGTCAAGACCAGCAACGTAAGCACCCAAATTGAGCTTATTGCTCCTTCGCGCGACCCAATGCGGTGCCGATTGGACTCAATTGACCTCTCACGAGCTTCAACTGACATCTCTACCTCGCAGTACCCCGCCACCCACAATGCGACTCTTCCCGCTGAGGGCCCTGGCCATGAGTCCTTCTCCAACTACGTCCTCGGAGCTTTCATGTTCGGTGGTCCTTGGTGGCTCACCCGCACGTTCGGCGGCGGCTGGAAGACCTACGTCTTCTTCTTCCTCGTCTGCTTGTTCCCCAGCTTAATCGTTGTCTGGATGGGCTTCTCGACCTACTCCCCGCGCATCAACGACAAGGCGAAGCTCCCCGGCCGCCCTGTCGAGCACTACATCACCTTCAAGAACGAGGCTGACCGCAAGAGATGGAGCGGCCGCAACAAGGTCCCCATCAAGACCTTCTACGAGATGTACTTTGACGGCGAGGTTGACTTCAACGGCGACTGCCTCGAGGTCATGGAGTACCGCCACGACTGGTGCACCTTCCAGTTTACCTGGGCCGTCCTGCAGTTCATCCTCTTCACCTTCTTCCGCGACGTTGCTTTCCACTCCCAGCAGCAGGATGAGGAGCAGGTCCAGCCTACCTACGACAGCGGCAACGACCACTACGCCTGGTTCCTCGGCCCGCGCATGATCTACACCAGCGGTATCTTCTCCGACATCACTCGCGAGGAGACCCTCGAGGAGATGCAAGACAACAAGATGGCCATCGTCTGCGAGAAGATCGACCTCAAGGAGGGCGAGTCCATGCTGGATATCGGCTGCGGCTGGGGAACCCTCGCCCGCTTCGCCAGTGTCAACTACGGCGCTCACGTCACTGGAGCCACCCTCGCCAAGAACCAGGCCGCCTGGGGTAACGACGCCCTCCGCCGCGCCGGCATCCCCAAGACCCAGAGCCAGCTGTTGGTTTCCGACTACCGCGACATCCCCAAGAAGAAGTTCAACAAGATCACCCAGCTCGAGATGGGCGAGCACGTCGGTATCAAGCGCCTCACAACCTTCTTCCGCCAGTGCTACGACATGCTCGAGGATGATGGCTCCATGTACGTCCAGCTTTCTGGTCTTCGCAGGCCGTGGCAGTACGAGGATCTCATCTGGGGCACCTTCCTGAACAAGTACATCTTCCCTGGTGCCGATGCTTCCACTCCTCTCTGGTACTACATCAGCTGTCTCGAGAAGGCTGGATGGGAAGTCAAGAGGTAAGTTTATACAATCTTTGGCATGATAAAGTTTAAGACTAACTAACCCCCGCACAGCGTCGACACCGTTGGTGTCCACTACTCCGGAACCCTTTGGCGCTGGTACAGAAACTGGCTCGGCAACGCCGAGGCCGTCAAGGCCAAGTACGGCCAGCGCTGGTACCGCATCTGGGAGCTCTTCCTCGCCTGGTCCGTCATCGCCTCCCGCCAGGGTAGCGCCACCTGCTTCCAGATGGTCGTCGTCAAGAACCTCAACGCCGTCAACCGTCTCGACGGCTTCGCCACCCAGTACGGTCTCGCCGGCGCCCTCGCTGCTGCCAAGGCCAAGGGCAAGGCCGTTCTTCGCCAATAAGCGATCGAAGAAAAGACTTGCAAAATGCAATCACATGTCCGGTGGATGGAAAGATTTCCGATTCCCTTTTTTTCCCTCCCCGGCCGGTGTTTGGACTCGGTGACTTGTAGTCGAAGGGCTTTGTGTTGAGAAAAAAAAAGGGAGGGGCGGGCGCCTTCACGCAATACCTTTTGTCATGTTTGGTATGAGATCGGGACCTTTCTAAAAAGTTTTGGGCTTGAACACAAAGGTGGCATGGGTATGATGGATCGGTTTACTTAGACCAGTGCGGCGACGCGCCACCTCATGACCATGTTAAAAGTCTGCTTGGTCTCAATGCGAACAACTTCATTCGCATATCCCTTCGCATCTTCACGAGCAATGTTTTCCTCATATTGACTGCCTGACATCAACTAGACCGGCATACGGCCGCCATCAACCCTGCCTTGCCCAAGGTCAACTTTGACGGCCACTGCACAATAAACTTGAGTGTAGTCTAGTGTATGGCAAATTCAACCTCATCTGGCTCGGTCTCGAGAAAGTCTCCGTCCATTATGCCATACACGTAGGCAGTTCCCCGAAAGAAGAAACCCCCTTCATCTCGCGGCCGCAGCACAATTGGTGTTTTGACTCCCCATATGAGCGTCACGACGTCACCAACTTCAATCCCTATCTGGCCGGATCCAAACATGCCCTTGCCAGTTCTGAAAAGAGTCCGACCCTTGTTTCCATGTCTCAAATCGTTTTGCTATGCACGTATAAGGCTTGGCAGAGCCTTGTCCAGAGAGGGAGCAGGACCGAGCGGGTTTCTCTTATCCCTGACGTGACGATTGCGAACAGCGGTCCGTTGTTCTGGCGTCAAAGTTTCGACTTTGATCGTCTCCATTCTGATCATTCGATAAAAACAATGAAACCATCACGTCGAAGTCGGTTTGCAGGCGTTCGCGAAGGATCGTGTCCCAGAAGTACTGGCAGCCAGGACTGTATTCGAGCCCGAGCCCGACAAATGCAGTTAGGGCACTAAGCCAACCTCTGAGGTCCGGAATGTGAAAATGCCCATCGCGAAACTCTTGGAGGACAGACGTATCCATAACTTCGGTGATCGTGTCAGCCACGCAGCCGCGGACACGGAGAACTGGGTCGCGACGGACGAGATCACGCTTCTTTACGATGCTCTGAGTTGTATCCCCGCTAGCATGGTAAAATTCGTGAAGACACTGGTCTCGGCGAACGCCATAACGGCCGATCTCTTGCCAGTCGGGAACCCAGCTCGGGAGCGTTCCTCCAGCAAACTCTCGCCGTTATGCATTCCAGACTGTACGGCGTTCGTCCTTGCGCGAGCGTGGTACAGAACATGATTCTGGCCGCTTGCGTGAATACGTCAATGTACGACAACGAGTAGTCGGGAGAGAGATACTGCGCTTCTTCCTTGCTCACCAGGGCCCAACAGGCCAAACACCACATCCCTTGGATCCGTTGCGACATAATGCGGTCGACCCGGCATCGCCGGGGTTGTTTCCCAGAGCAGCTCTATGAAAGAACACTCCAGACTTGGGGTCTTCTGGCGAAGCGTGCGACGCGCTGCTAGAGGCTTCAGGCCTACGTACGCCGCTGGCCACACCGTGACGTGAATATCAGGCCCTCCCTCCCAACGCCTCGTCAGTGACGGCCGGATTGCCGTTACTGCCGTCACCGCTCCATGGAACAGCTCAACCGAGACGCTTTTGTTGCCAATCATGATCGCTGCTCTCTGAGCCAAGGCGACTTCTTGAACGATCCATATCCTATACCAATATTCGAGCAGTAGGATATGGGTAATTGCAACGTCGTACGTGCGTGTTGACAGAATCTTTCTCAAAAAGTAAAGCATGGCGTTCGCCAAATGAGCACCCTCGTCAACACCATGTTCGTCGGTGAAAAGCCTTGGGTGAACGTATTGGCCTATCTCATGTGAGCTGCCCAAGTCGTGACCGCTCAATCTCAGCACTCCATGAACAACCAGATCTGGCGCCTCGCGAGCGATGAAGTCCATGAGCGAGTCCGTTTGCGCGGTGCCGGGTCCGAGCCACATGTGCACCATCTCAGCCCGCCCAAAAACATTGCCCATCAGGTTGATTTGGTGGGACTTCTCGTTGAGATTCGTCTGCTCGATGCATATCGCGTCGGCCCATATAGCCAAGAGTCGACTCCGTTTCGTTCGAGTTGTCTCAGGGCGCCGTACAAGTTTCCGCGTGACGTAGAATGACGTGTAGTTGACTGTGATTTCGAGAGTGTCCGTCGCATCTCCCCAGACGTATGAGACGGCGGAGTACGAAATGTCTTCGTCGAGGGAAGCCGTTCGGAGCGTCAGCCGTATTTCCCGGGGCGCGAGTCTGGCCCGGCTGCGTCCGGAGAAAACGGAACAACCTGATCTCGTGGCGAGTTGGATCGAGAGGGGCGTAAATGGCCATCTGGTCTGGTGGTGAGATAGATCCCTTTATGCAGCTGGCTGATCTTTTGAAGGGGCGAAACGAAGTCGGATGTGAAAGACGATCGGCGTTGTAAATGGGGCTGAGTGTGTTGGTGTGTAAGCTGGCTTATTGGAGACGGCAAAGGCGTATTGCGAAGTCGCTGCTGTCAGCATGCAAGTGATATCAGAGAGATAATGTACCCTTCACTCGTGCTCATACATTTACATTTTTGGCGCTAGGTTGTCCTGCTCGAATAGAATCACTTCACCTAACTGCTCACTCAGTAATTGCCGCTTTTGACTCTTTGGGTGACGCCCAACAATGAGTGAGCAGCGCTTACAACTGTGAGAATATAGCACTATGTAAGCCTACGAAGTCTTCTACGCAGTCAGGACTCCAGTAGTCACTCCTATCATTAGATCAGAATGTTCCAAGATGCTGGTCTACGGAAATGGATCATACTCTCCAAGCCCATTGCACACCCCTTCCACCTCAACCCCATCGATTCGCTGAATTATTTTTCCGCCGGCCCCAAAACGAAGCACATCCCCTCCATTCGGCTCACTAACAACCTGTGGCTGCCATCCGAACCTCTTCTGCGGCCCCTGATACGGGTCCTCCGCAAACGCCATGATATAGTCCTGCATCACCCGGCTGAGCTCGACTTGGAATGCCGTCGTCGGCGCTACATGATCCAACAGCCCGTACGTCCCAAACACCAAAGGCGTCTCGCTGTTGTGATATGCGCCCAGCCAGTCGTACACATTCATGTTGGGAAATTCAGCGCCGTATTGAAACCGGAAAACGGGGGCTTCGGACGTGCTCAGCTGGTTGCGAGCCATAGTGGCGTTGTGTGCTGCGCACACCCACCCGATATCCAGCGAGGTGACCAAAGGCTGCCACGGGCCTTCGGTCAGGTTTTCCTTCGGCCACGGGATCAGAGACGAGAACTCGTTGGCCGTCAAGGAGATGAGGGCCGGGCGACGCGCCATCTTGCCTGCTGCGGCGCGGGCCTCGTAGTCGCTGAAGACGATGCGATCATCGGGGACGACCGTGAAGGATAGAGCTGGCGTCTCGCCCCGGTCACCGTATCTCCCGATGAAGTTCGTGATCTGGGCAAAAGATACTCGGCGCATGCAGTCGAGTTCCGCCGCGCCGTCGGCGTCCTCGCAGTCGGCGCCGCAAGGCGACTCGCAGCCCACGTGCCGCGCGACGAAGCTGAAGTTGGAGTACGTCGGGTCATCGGGGACGCCGGACTGTGCGACCCCCGACTCCAGATAGTACGACTGGGCGATCGGATCGTCGTAGTAAGCGTAGGCGTGCATGTCCGCGCTGATGGAGCCCGCGGACCGGCCCCAGTGCATGATGCGAGTCGGGTCGCCGCCAAAGGCTGCGATGTTCTCGTGGACCCATTCGAGAGCGGCCCGCTGGTCGAGGATGCCGAGGTTCTGCTCCCCGTCGGCCAGCCCGCGCGCGTTGGGGAAGCCGAAGATGCTGACGCGGTAGTTGATTGTGACGACGATTGCCGATTGCGACCGCTCGACCCACGACGTCGGAATCTGCCAGGGGAGATCGATGCCACCCATCACGAAGCCGCCGCCGGTCATGAAGAAGAGGACGGGAAAACCACCCTCGGGCGGCGGGCTCGTAGGGGCCCAGACCGCCAGGTAGAGACAGTCTTCGGACGTCGCTTCGCCTACCAGGCCCGACGTATCGTTTTGGCCGCCGTTGTAAATCAGGTTCCCCTTGGTCAGGGGAGTGTTCCACATGGACTCGACCGCCGATACGAACTGTGGACACGAAGGCGGGAACTTTGTCGCGTATTGGTGTCCGGTCGAGGGCGGGAGCTTCTCGGGAGGAAGCCAACGACGCGACGCGACAGGAGGTTCTGCGAAGGCGATAGAGCGCCATTGCCGAGTGTTCGGAGAGTCTGGATCAATGAATCCGGTAAAGGTGCCAGTCGAGGTTCTCACAGTGAGACCGTCAGAGTGCGGGACACTGCCGGCTCCTGAGCGGACGCCAGTCGCCAAGGCGAGGAGTGAGAAGACGGCGAGCTTCATATCAGGGTTGGGCAAGTGGATGGCCTTCCAAACACAGGATGCAGGGAATTTGAGATACAAATACATCGTCTTCTTATCAGGTTACGGCCTCAGTTACCCCGCTCCAATGGGGAGATCCTGTCCTCTTTCTAGAAGGTAGCGCAGCAAGATTATGTGGTCAGCAATCCTTTGAGAAAAGCGGTAATCTTACCGAGATTCTGATAACTTCTAAACTCTTGACGTCGGAATTCAGCTTGGAGTGGTTGTACTGGCCAGAATAGGCCATGAAGCCGCACATCGCGGATAAGGGCTACGATGATGAGTTTCACTCTGATGAGACAGAGAGGGAGCTTTGGAGGATTACCGGACTCCTTCCGCCGTCTTGGGGCAGCAAGGCTGAGAAGAAGTGGGCTGAACTGAACAAGTCGGTGCCATATGAGCCCGAAGACGGAGAGTTTGGGCCACAGAAGCCTCTCAACAATATTGAAAGGGCGAAGATGCGTGATGACTCTCAGTAGTTGCGAGAAGTCAGAGGTTCAAACCATCGCAAATGGCTACCATGAGCCCAGAGGCTTGACAGTGTCTTTCTTAAGCAAATTCATGAACTAAACTACGTCTTTTGGAGAATTCTCTTCAATCAAGAATAACATAGATCCCTCTATAAAAGAGTCTTATTTTCAGTGATATGCACGCATTAGGTTGAGAAAGTCCATTTTCGATTTTCGATTTTCCACTTTACTTTTTTTCCAGCAGGTCATGGTAAACTGCATTGACAGAGGGCTGCAGACCAGCACTTACTCAGCCGCGAATTAAAATGAATTTGAAGAGTTCTTCTTTCAGTTTCAAACTGGAGAGTTGGGGGATAATTCACGTAGCGAAACTAAGGCTATCGCCTGCTCAGGTCTGAAGGCAGGGGGCGAAAAGAGGCCGGATTGAGAGTTCTGGCATTCGCTATTCACTGCGTAAAGTAAAGACCCAGATTTCCATTGGTAACGAATGGTGATTTACGCAGGCAAAAATCCCGATGGCAGGGTTTCTGAGTCTCACGACATACGCCTGACGGTAGCTTGAGATCTATTTTTGTAGTCGACGCTAATTATCCCGTCACTGTTCGCCAAAGTATACCATCGCGAAACCCTGGTGAGCACCCTTCGCAAATGCCTTCAGTTCCGCATGTGCCGCGCATTCGTTGTCGTAGTAAGCCATGTCTGCCGCAGAAGCGAACTCAGATATCGCTGCGACTGTGAACCCTTGGGCTCTCTGATCAGCAGCAGCTAAGCCGGCCCTCACAGAAACAATGTAGGGTTTTCCATCCTGTCAAAAGTAAGTAAATTGATGAAATAATTGGGAGATCAAATGAAAAGAGTTTTATGTGGGAGGTGGGGAATCGAAGTAATAACAACAGCGAAACTGACCTTAACTGCCTTCTGGGGCATCTGTTGATAAAAGGAGAGGGCCTTCTTCTGACTTTCTACGTCCGGGATCTTGAACAGGGTGATTCTCGTAATTTTGCCAGACATTTTGAACGAGTGCAGGAGATCGTGTAGTTGACGGTGAATGAATTCCGAGGCGAGTGGTTCAGAGATGGGACAGGCGTGCGTTAACCTGGATTTCTCCTTACAGATGCAGCGGCTTCGTTGTCTTATTGCTCGCGCGAATTAGAGTCTCCCAGAAACAACTGAATCTAAACTTCCCGATTGCCGAAATCCTCAATCAAGTAGAGGGGCCGAGAGGGGAAAGTGCAGTTCCGCCTCATCGGAACCCTTCTCGGATTCTCGGAACCGGGCGCTGGTACCGCTTCGTCCATCAACAACCGAATGAACTTGATGATAAAGGAATATTGATATAGTCATAGAACAAAGTCGGCCTGGCGTCGAACGAACTCATTGTTATTCATGCAAGTTACACGAATTCTGTTCAAAATGAAGTCTTGGTTTCCCATTCCTCCCCGATCGCACTTCTCACTCCAAAACATACCCTTCGGAGTGATATCCAGCAAAGACAAGCAGCCGCACCGTCCGGCTGTTGCGATCGGGGACCATGTTCTCGACCTCGACGCATTTGCAATGGGCGGCGGCTTCCGAAAAGCATCGAGCATATCACCAGAGCACCTGAAGGTTTTCTCGCAGCCTACCCTCAACTCCTTTGCGGAGCTTGGACGGCCAGTCCACCGTGTCATCCGGGCGTACTTGCAAGAGGTTTTCCAAGAGAACACGCCTCATCCGGATATTCTGAAGGAAAACGAAGCATTGCAAAAGGCCGCTTTGCGACCGGCATCGGAAATGAGTCTGCATCTCCCACTTGCGATTGGAGATTACACCGACTTTTTCGCCGGGCGCAATCACGCGCACAACGTAGGAACTCTTTTCCGCGGACCCGCCAATGCGCTGCAGCCCAACTACAACCACCTCCCCGTTGCGTATCACGGCCGCGCCAGTTCCGTTGTGGTTTCCGGAACACCGCTCCGGAGACCGTGGGGCCAAGCTCTGCCGGCACCCGGCGCCGCCGAACCGGTGTTCCGGCCCTGTGCCCGACTCGACATGGAGCTTGAGATGGGCATGTTCATTTGCCGACCCAACAGCCTGGGGCAGCCGATTCCTGTCAAGGAAGCCGAGGATTTCATCTTTGGCTATGTGTTGATGAATGACTGGAGTGCCAGAGATATTCAGCAGTGGGAATATGTGCCTCTCGGACCGTTCAATGCGAAGAATTTTGGCACAACCATCAGCCCCTGGGTCGTGCTGGCGGATGCGCTTGAGCCTTTCCGGACCAAGGGACTCGACAACGACGTCCAAATACAAGAATACTTGCGGGAGGATCGGACGGAAAACGTCCTGGATGTCAAATTAGAGGTTTCTCTCTCTGGTAAGGAATTTCTCCGCCGCGACTGTTACCTCAAAGATCCATCAAAACTCATTTACTAACGTTTTATCTTGATTACTTCAGCCTCTGGGGGCGAAGAAACCGTTGTTACCCGCACTTCTTCCAAGAACCTTCTTTGGTCTTGGCCCCAGATGGTGGCTCATCATTCTATCTCGGGTTGCAACCTTCGGGCTGGTGATCTCTTTGGGTCGGGCACGATTTCGGGTTCTGAACCAGGAACTCAGGGTAGCCTCCTAGAGCAGTCTCAAGGTGGTAAAACACCTATCAAATTGAATGGTGGGCAAGATCGGAAATTCCTGCAAGATGGCGACACGGTGGTCATTAGAGGCTGGGCTGGAGAACAGGACGGCGAACTAGTCGGGTTCGGCGATTGTTCTGGCCAGATTCAGGCACCCTTGTCATTTTAGATAGCGAAAAAGACGGAAAGATATGATTGCAGACAGCGGGGGTCTAAACACCTTCAATCTAAGGACTGCAGGTCTGGCAAAGGAGAATGTTTAGAGTATAACTTAAAACAGAAATCAGAAATCCGGGTTTCCAGTTCGTATTGTGTCCGTTCGCCAACCAAATAGCAGGTTCTTTGAGAGAAGAGAGAAGCTAAAGAACGGGCTTGCTTGTGAGGTGGCTATCATGAAGGCACAGATGGTTGATTGGAAAGTCGCATCCTCGACAGGAAGTAATTGCACTTGTAGCCAAGTCTGTTGTTGTTCAGTTGTCAAGTCTGGTTGACAGCACTCGAAACCTTTGCCGAAGAAACAGCTAACCTGGAACCAGCTTCTCCTTTGCTGAAAGACAACATGCTTGCCCCAAAGAATGTCAAGACACCGCGTTAGGGATGGCTAAGACGAACAGCTACATAGAAACTATGACCAAAGCAGGACCAAGTAATTGCTTCAACATCAATTGCGCATTGTAGCGAACGATTACAGGGCGACCACACTGAAAGTGCTGCACAGCGCCGGGCATCGGCCCCATATTTGTCCATCTCAACCCCCGCACAATGAGCTCATGATGTGGTAGTTGACAGTAAGGCTTGGCGTATACTCGACTTCTTGGGTTGCATCGCGTCATTACTTTTCGAAATGGTCGATGATCTCAGCCAAGGTGAATTCGTTCAGATGGACGGCACTCGAGTAGGATCGGCATAATTATTGAGATCATGACTAATTCAGCGTTCACCAACTCTGCCATGTTTCTTAAAAGCAGCATCACTCTCAAGTCTCAACACGACTGATCCTCCCTGCCCCAAAGCAATCCACGGAGAAAAGCAACAAATATGATAAGACTAGCGTCAATTGCAGTTCTCTCGGGGTTCGCGAGCACTCGGATATGCGCACAGGAACTGATCGCTGACCCTGGACGGGCTGGTCCGCCTCTGGAGCTGGTGCATCTGTACAACGACCAGTGGCCAACAGGTATTGTTATGCAGGCTGCAGAAGGACCATGTGAGATACTGACCTATGGCACAGGCATCGCTGTTTCATCAACTGGCCGCAGGTTTTCCAACTATCCTGGCGGCCTGGACTCAAACAATACCAATGACGGGGGTAACGGCAAATACACTGTTGCCGAGCTGTTTGGAAACGACACCGAGAAACCATACCCGAGCGCAGAGTTCAACAACCCACCTGGCGGAGCTATCAACCTCACGACGACTCCCCCTACAGGTGCGAACTATCAAAACCACCTGATCGGCGTCCAGAGTGTTGTCATCGATAGCGCCGACCGTCTCTGGATACTCGACACCGGAAGAGTACTCACGGAGGAAGGCGTTCTGGTCACTGCCACTGTCGGCGGTCCGAAATTGATTGGTGTAGATCTCAACACGAACTCGGTGGTGAAGACGATTGTTTTCCCGAACAATGTCGCTTACCCGGATAGTTACCTGAACGATGTGCGCTTCGACCTCAATCCAAGCCTGACAAGTAGCGGAGAGGGTGTCGCCTACATCACCGACTCGTCAAGTGAGGGCCGCACAGGCCTGATAACCGTTGATCTCGGCAGCGGAGAATCGTGGCGACATCTCGATGGCAGCCCTTACGTTCAAGGTGACCGCCAATTTCTCGCCTTCGTCTGGGGCCGGGAGCTTTATGCCAACCAACCCGGAAAGCCGGCCACATTCCTGACCTTCGGCGCCGATGGCATTGCACTTGGGGCGGACGGAAAGCATCTCTACTTTGGCGGAGTTGGAAACAGATATCTTTACAGTATTCCGACAGAGCGCCTGCTGGATAACGGACCGACTTCTGAAGTGCGGGCGCAGGGTGCTGTTGTCACGTCAAGTCAGAAGGGACTTTCTGACGGCTTTGAGACAGACACGAACGGATTCATATATCACGGGAACTTTGAGCAGAATGCGGTGAACTTCTTCAACCCGGCCAATGGAACAGATCGGGTTTTCTTGAGAGACCCAAGGATCAACTGGGCTGACACCGTAAGTCGATGTCAACTGGCCGCGAACGGGAGTCATTCGTAACTAACCGATGACCTAGTTTTCTGTGGCGACGGATGGGTATATTTACTTCACAAACAACCAGCTTGCTTTCGGGCCCCAAGTCTATCCAGGAAACGACGAAAGACAACGTCCCTTCTCATTATTTAGGGCGAAGCTGCCCAATGATGGAGCCAAAGTCGGCATTTCCTCAAACACCACCATCTCGCAACGCCGTTAGAAAAATTACCATTGGATTTCTTATCACCCCGTGCCAAGTCATATGAAATTGTGTCGTCTTCCTGTCATCACGCATGTTGTCTTTAGAACAGGGGTGCTTGGCTTTTCCAAATTATTTTAAGACATTCATATCTTAAGGATCAATGACTGAGTAAAACTATCGCCGGAAAACATGCCCTTCCCAATTACCTAGGTACAGTGAGGGGTCAAAAGTCTGAGCCCACCACACAGTATCCTACCTAAACTAGCATATTTCAATATAGTATGTAAGCTTAACTATAAGAAGGAAACTAATATAAAAAAGATATATACTATATATAGATATAAATAATACTATATATATTTTATAATATTTATTTATTATAATACTATTATAAAAATAAATCTATCAATAATAGTATTTTTAGGATTCTTAACTATAGTGAGACTTAGTGGGAAATACTGTGTGATTAATACTGTATTTCTTAAGGGAAAGTTTACTTTTAAGCTTAGTAAAAGTATTTACTTAAATAACTTAAGTATTACTCTATAAAACTTAAAAATAATTTTTATTTTATATATAATAAGTATTTATATACTTATAGCCTTTTTTATAATATTTATTCTCTATTAATATATACTTTTTTAAGTAAGTTAAAAGTCTAAGCTTTAGTGAATTTTAGGTGGCGCACTGTGAGGTGGATTCAGACTTTTGACCCCTCACTGTAAGTGTATGCAGTTCTAGCGTAATACAAATATCTCCAAATTTTCCATGTCGGTATAGTATTTTCCACCCAGCTAGGTCTATTGTTTTGCGGTTTCACCCGGTAGTTTCTCTCAATACATGTATCCAATAGACTCAGGCTTTTTAGTGCCTTTATCTCAGTAGAATGCTTTCACGCGGCTATACATGGGCTCTAATGCAACGAAAACTACTCACTCGCTAAAGAGCGCATCTAGAAATAAATGCTGGCTGTTTACACCTTGATAGGCTCAGATGACGGACGACAACTCCTGCGGCGATGTTGGCGCTCGGAACCCATGCATTCCGAGGTTCCGAGCTACAGAATCCTCGCCATGCCACACGTAACATCCAAGTTCCCGGTGTTCCGAGTGGTATGACTTTGAGTAGCAGTCGGTAATGAATTCGGTCGTGAAGGCGATACCCCATCAGAGTTTAGCCACAGCCGGCGATGGGCATTCTTCTGGTCCGGGTCGCATGACTTGACAATTGTGACGTCCATCTACGTGGCTTGGGCTCTTTTAATGCTCTGCAGTCCTCGATATGATCAACCAGGACTGAAGTCTCATTTACAGCCTCTCTTGATCAAATCCAAGATACTTTCTTTCGGCCTTCGATAGAATTCCTCATCGTCATGCCTGTAACAGACTTCTCGACCAAAGAGAGATACAAGTACCTCAATGGATTTGGATCTTTTCATGAGTAAGTCACCACATCGTTGTCGGATCCGGTTACCTTCTCTCGGCGTCCCAGGCACATTTGCTTGTGCTAACCACGCAACAGATCAGAGGCCATAAACGGGGCTCTGCCCATAGGAGCTAATTCGCCTCAAAAAGCGCCGTACGGACTGTACGCAGAGAAGCTCTCAGGTACAGCCTTTACGGCACCTCGCCATGAGAACCTGCAATCATGGCTCTATCGCATCATTCCTTCCGCCTCCCACTCCTCCTTTGAGCCTTTGCGCGAGAATGGGCCCAAGCCCGGTGGTCAGATCCATCAAATTCCAAACCAGCTGCGCTGGGACCCGTTCGACATCAGCAACGAGACCGACTGGATCGGCGGCATGAGACCCGTCGGCGGTGCCGGTGATCCCGCCACGAAAACCGGCCTGGGCATCTTCATTTTTGCCGCGGGAAAGAGCATGGACCCAAAGACAGCCATGTACTCGTCGGACGGCGACATGCTGATTGTCCTCCAGCATGGTGTTCTGGATATCAAGACCGAACTGGGAAATCTCCTGGTCCGGCCCAACGAGATTGTCGTCGTCCCGCGCGGGATCAAGTACCAAGTCAACCTGCCCGAGGGCCCGGTGAGAGGCTACATCCTCGAGCTCTACCAAGGTCACTTCACTCTGCCGGAGCTTGGGCCCATCGGATCGAACTGCCTGGCGAACCCTCGTGACTTTCAGGTCCCCGTCGCTGCTTTCGACGAGGATGACACCGAGTGGTCGATCGTGAATAAGTTCAACAGCGCCTTCTTCGTCGCGAAACAGAACCACACCCCGTTTGACGTTGTAGCTTGGCATGGGAGATATTACCCATTCAAGTACGACTTGGGCCGTTTCTCCGTCATTGGAAGCATCTCATTCGACCACCCGGATCCCTCCATTTACACGGTGCTCACGGGTCCGTCGGACCACCCGGGAACGGCCGTAGCGGACTTTGTCATTTTCCCACCACGTTGGCTGGTGCAAGAGGATACGTTTCGACCTCCTTGGTATCACCGGAACACCATGTCAGAGTTTATGGGGCTCATTTGCGGCGACTACGATGCGAAGACGGGAGGAGGCTTCCGGCCTGCGGGAGCTAGCTTACACAATGTCATGTCGGCCCACGGTCCCGATGCTAGCACTTTCGAGCGGGCATCGAACGCCGAACTCAAGCCTCAGAAGATTGGGGAGGGAAGCATGGCCTTCATGTTTGAGAGTTCTTTGATGATGGGCGTTACTGAGTGGGGCTTGGAAACGTGCCAGAAAGTCCAGAAGGGCTACAGCGAGGATAGTTGGCAAGGATTGGTGAGGCACTTCAAGCGGCCTGGGTAATGGTTTCCGTTTCCTGTCTGGATGCACGATAGTTTTCCAAGATCAAAATACTTCCTTGGTCGTTAGCCACAGCATCTCCGACAGGAGGAACTAAAGCTCCTCTCTACTACTTTTAAGCTCTTTTGTCACTACTTACGCCTTTAACTTATATATATATAGCCCAATATTGCGCCGCGCGCAGCCCGCATATTGCAATGCTGCGCTGCTTGCGGTTGTAACACACGCCTCCATAGCAGTGCGTTCTCCGCTGAGAAATATCTTCTTCTCCTCTTCAGCTCAGAATATAATCAACGGCACCTCTGCATTGTGCAAGCCTAGGGACCAGCCTCTTACAGCGGCTTTATATATATTCAAGAGACAGCAACAACTTAACATTTGTAACGAGCCATAGGTAGAGGTGAGGGCGAGTTGTAAGGAGCAACTGTATTAGCTATGGAGTGTTGCGCGCGAAAAGCGCAGTGAACCGCATTGCGACAATCTTGGAATCTTCCGCAAACCCATTGAACATTGAATAACGCTACGGAAATCCTAGATAGAGATTGTTTATCCATCCAAATTGATCCAGCAACGATGACCGCTTGGCACCATTAAGAAGTACAACGACGGTTCCATGTCCTTGTCGCACATACCATCCAGATCAGACACGGTAGCCTTGGGAAAGTTCTTAAAGAACAGCGTGGTAATTAGTCGGAGCTCAATTCGAGCCAGATGTCGTCCCAAACAAGCTACGGCGTATTAGCAACAAGACTGTACCAATATCCACGGCAATGACAAACTTACTCCTGGCCCCTCCGCCGAAAGGCATAGTACAGTCCTTCATCCGCTGTGTGGGGTTCTCCCATCGCTCCGGTGAGAATCGATAAGGGTCGGGAAACGCGATTTCGTCACGGTGCAGACTGTATGCCTGCGTCGCAATAGTGAAGCCGGCAGGGACGAAGTATCCAAGCAGCTCTGCACCCTGAGGTGGCGATAACCTGGGAAGCCCACACGGAAGAGCCGTATAGAGTCGCAAGGTCTCGTTAATAACCCAGTTTAAATATACCAGCTCCCTCAGATGATCATAGTTGAAGTTTTCCGGCAGGGTATCGAGTTCCTTCAGCAGCTTGGCTTTTACCTCTGGATGTTTACACACAGCCCATATGAGATAGATCATGGAGTTGGCAGTGGTGTCACTACCGCCGACGATAAATACCTGGGCGTTATCACGCATTTCAATCCGTGTTAGGACCTCGTCTTCGCCTGCCTCGTAAATCCTCGAAAACACGGTCGGGTGGAGATCAGAGCCCGTTTCCTTTACTCGCTTGGCGTGACGGTCCAAGGCCGCCTGAGCGTAGTCAAAGGTTCTGAACTGGATCGCAGTGGCGTCTTTGAAAACCGGGATCGGCAGGTATCGTGCAACTCGGGAAACTATTGGGAACGCGACTCGCAGGCCGCTGACGTAGCCTAAACTGACGAAGTCGGTCACGGATTGATTCTTCTGTTGAGCGCCATCTTGTAAACAAATGAACACCGCGTAACGTCTGGTAGGCGACGAACCGTGCCCCTTTCCAAGTTCCCGAACGACTCTCCAAATGCTAGGTCTCCGATAACGTCGAATGATAGGAACATGAACCACTTCGCGATGTCGGCGGCACCGCAAGCTTCGTTCTCGGAGCGGATGCGTTCGATGGCGAGGCGCACCTTGGCGTCAATACGGGGAAGAAACGCCTTGAGGCCGGTTTCCGACATGGGATACGATAGAAGCCGTTTGTATTTACGGTGAATTTCTGGCTGAATTTCGTTAAAGACACTTGAAGCATCGGTGACGAGAAGCAGGTAAAAATCCGTCTTCAGAAACCCCGTCTTCACACCGTGTATGTACTGGCATGTTGCCGGGTCAGAGACATCCACTTCGTAGGGGCTGTACCGGACAATGGGGCCATATTTTGCGTGTAGGTCGTGAATCCAGTCAGGGTGGTGGGCGGTCATGAACTTGTACGTCGAGGGTATGCGCGAGAACCTGGTCCACCAGGGTCCTGGGATCTTCGACAACGGGTTCGCTAGACCGGCATAAATATACTAAAATCGCATCATGTCAGCGGGGAAGTCACGCTGTCTGCTTCTGCAACCTGCAGATGGATATGCGCATACTGCCGCCAGAGCCAGGCATCCTAGGACGCCTCCGATGTGTAGGAGATTTATCCCGCCGAGGTGCAGGATATTCGTGTTAAAGCTGTTCATTTTGGGCTGTTCGTGCTAATGGTGATGGCGCAGTGAAACTTACCCTACTGTTAGTCTGGTTGCAACGACTATTCTCTTTATATACCCGGAATACTTTCTGATTCCCAGTGCTGGTTGTCCTGCGTTTCTCTTTCGGCCATTTGTTTCAGTACTCCGGCCGTCGTTCACAAATGCCGTATCTGGCCATCTAATTCATAGCGGTTCGATGCCTTAAAGCATCGGGGGTCTCATTTCAATGTAACGCAGGGTTCCTACTCTATGGAGTAAGTAGACAGATTATCGGAGTTCCCCTCCAACTGGATGGACGAGTTTGGGTTGTTTGTCACGTCATATTGTCCGAAGACGAAGACTGCCCGCACTTATATAAAGGGCTTTGCTCGTTTAGCTGGTTTGCCGCACAGAGATCGGGAAATGTTGCGAGCCCAGAAATATTAGGTTTGAATGGAGGCCAATTGGACGGTCCTATCGCACTTTCGCACTTCCGGGGAGACCGAAGGTTGCACAGCGTTTGACGCCGAAGTTTAAACCTTTAGTGGCAGTAAGGGAGGGATGGCATCATGGCTGTAACAACAAGGATCTCATGCGGGTAAAACGAGCGTAACTATTACTGTCAGAATAAGGGCCCGGAACGTACGTGGGGAGTCGGCCTAAATATCCGCCCGACTCCGTCTCCGTGCGGCGCCGGACGCGATCGGGGCTATAGGGGCGCGCTGTTAATTACAACCGCAAGCGGCGCCGCATTGCAATATGCGGGCTTGCGCGCAGCATGGCAGCATTCCACCCAAAGGGCCTAATAGCTGACACAACCAAAGTGATGCCGATTCCGCAACCAGCTGCTCCGCCTAGTACTAATCGAACAGGTTTGACACCAATCAAACAACCAACTCATTTTCTTTTTGGAAGCCATCACTCGAAATACAATCACTCGAAATACAAAGCCGATCAAGTCATCATTCGTCCCTGGACTCCCTCCACGACCTCAGAAATGACGACAGGTACTTCGAACTTTGCATGTCCGCGAACAAAATAATAACAAAGTCCCGACAACAGCCACCCCGCCATGACAACAGTAGAATAGTTCATGTTCTGTGCCGTAACCGGCTGCGTTGAGGGGAAGGTGCTGAAAATGATGACAATCGTCATCCAAATCAGGCCTATGACATTCAGCACCGGGCCTGCGATGCCTCCGAGCTTGAAAGGCCCGTATTCTTTCCGCGTCAGCTTCCGTCGGCCTACCACGAGCATGTAGGCAATCGGAATGCTGTAGGAGAGATAGATGCCAATAATCGCCATGGATAACACTGCGTTGAAGGCCGTGGTGTTGCCAAGGTAAAGGAACCCTAACATGAGCTGAATAGCTGTGACGACGGCCACCGCTCTGACGGGAACCTGGAGTTCCTTGTGAACGTGGCTGAAGTAGCTGTCGAAGGGTACGGCCTTGTCGCGAGCGAATGCCCACAGAGTGCGAGACGCCGAAGTAATACCACCTACCGTTGCTGCGATGGCTATCGAAATCAGCAATAGCGACATTACCGTAGCCCCCGCTCTGGACTTGGTCACATCGAGGTAGATTTGCATAAAAGGGAAGCCTGTCGGGGTGCTGAGGAGCGTTTCCAGGGATCCAGTTGAGAAGAGGAGGACAGTACAGTATACGAGTCCCATGAGGCCGTTCACGGCAACGCTGCCGACCATGGCAATAGGGACGTTCCGAGGCGCGTCGGGGATCTCTTCAGCCATGTGACAAGCGGCATCGTAACTGTCCAAACATCATTAGCAACCAGTCTTCTGGCCTGGATCATTTGACTTTGCTCGAGGATAAGATAGGCATACCCGAGGAAGGGGTAGACGGCACTGATGAGTCCGACAAGCCATGAGATGCCATCGTTGCTCCATCCGCTGCTATTGACAAAGTCGGTGAAGACGAAAGAGGGAGTGTTCTTGGGTGCCATCACACCGAGAACGACGAGTATTCCTACAAAGGCCACAACGTGAATCACGCCTTGTTGCCAAGTCAAGGTCAGCAATTGCAAAGGAAGAAAAAGTCAGAAAACACTTTGAAGGAGTCAGGAAGACTCTGAAAACCTACCGGAAATCATGTTTGCATGAGGCAGCAGCTTTGAGCCCCAGATATTAAGGGCCGCCGCGTAGAGAAGAACCGCCCAGTAGAACAGCATACCCTGCCATCTCTGAGGAATGTATGAGTCTTCGTTCAGCGTGATCAAGGCTTGAGTCTGCAGTCCAGCTGCGAAGGCTCCCGATGCGCAAAAGACCGTCAGACCTCCAACCGAGATCCAGCCCGTCGTGAAAGCGGCGAGGGATCGGCTTCCTGGAGGACATAGAGCGGCGACCCAATGATATTGTCCTTTCAACAAGGATCTTGTTAGAGCTTTGAGGTCCTAGATTGATGATACAGGGGATAGGACGTACCGCCAGCAGTCGGGTAGATGGATGCAATCTCGCCAAGAGAGGCCGCAATGCATACGGAGCAGATGAATGACAACACGCTAGAGCCTCTTATTAGGGAATGTTCAACAACGTTTCACAACAGAGAGAACATACCAGTTGTAGAACAAACACGGAGCGCCGCCGCTCAGGAGTGCTTGGGCGATAACGGTAGAGAGAGCTTCCCATGTTGCCATGAGGCAAAGGCAAAGCGCCGCAAGCGTTGGCAACGAGAACTGTCTCTTGAGCTCTTGGGCATGGCCCAGCTGAGCCAGCCGATCCTCATCGGACACAGCATGGTCTGCGGTAGAATCGATAGCCCTCAAAGGCTCGCCGGTCTTCGCCTCGTTGACGTCCATGATGAAGTCCTTCTCCATTTGCGACAGTTGATGTCTGCTTGGAATTTCGATGTCGTTGTTCTGGAGCGATGTAGTATCTTGAGCAATTGGAATGTAGTTAGTGCTGTAGTTGTGTTTTCCAAGATGCTGGAGACTAACGGCACTGTCAGTGAATACCTACATAGCGGTCGGACCGGAATCGCCTTCTGATTCCCGCGCCTGCACAATACGACGGGGCGGAACTTTTATTGATAATCCTGCAGTTGTGACAGGCCGACGGCGGTAGAAGCTAAATGGAGACGATGTCCCTGGCGCCAGCGGTATGGAATAGCACAGGTAGAGTCACTGTCACGCATCAACACGTAGCAGAACCCGAGTGTGGCAGTTTTCCGGGTTCCGAGATAAGAACACTGTGAGATTGGTGGCTCAGGCTTGGATTGAAACAGGACTAGACGTGATCAGCGGCCAGAACACAAGCAACAGAGTAATGTTGTTTGGTGCCATTGATTTCGTAGACTTGGGAACCCGTCCGACTGGAATTATTCAACTAGAGCTACGGAACAGATCGTAACACATTTAGACGAACATGTATTTGGAACCAAAATATTTCTCAACTGACGATACTCAAGCTCTTTTCGAATAACCGGTGAACACACATTGAGACTTCCCCGTGGGGAATATGTTGCAAGTTGGGTCTGTGAGGAGCATCCTGTCATGTCACCTCGTTATCGCTGAATACGCAAGTTGACTAGGCCTGATTGAGACAAGATATCCGGCGGGGTTGCCTAAGGGAATGTGTTGTGATATCAGGGAACTCATGGGCGCGTAGTGGTCGCTTGGCCAAATCACATCCATGGTATTCGGAATGCATCAGGTTCCGCTCGGAATCTAGCTCGCGGCATCTCACATTCCGTGCGGGGTCCTCTACCGGCCCCCACAAGGCAAAACCTGGGGTTGCATATGCGGGGTGGATTATTGTCAGTAATTGTCTTGATTCCGAGAGGGCAGTCTTTTTGTCTGACGCCCTCGGCGGACAACAGTACCGATGGGACCCGTACGGCATCGCATGTGTGACGGAGCTCAGGACCGGGTAGGGACGGCAGGGTCAGACCGGTATACATAACACCGGTATACATAACAAGGCGCCAGTAGTCATCATTTTCACACTTTACAATCGGAGGTAGTCAGTCCTCAGCTGGTCGAAGAGTCGTAGCGAACGTAGCGAACAGCAACATAATACATTGCAGTCTTCCATCGTCATGGCTATCGCAGACGCCGTCCAAGCCTTTCAGCAACGGGTCTTTGACCATGCCTTACAATCGACTGTCACGGGCATTCTTTTGATACCCCTCATTTACGTCATAATCAACGAGTTCATCCGCTCTCAAAATCGGATTGCCAAGTTGGATGGACCTGGAGGTCTGCCTCTGATCGGTAACTTGTGGGATATTCGAGTCAACGCCGCAGAGCAATACCGGAAATGGGCCAAGAAGTTCGGGTCTGTCTACCAAATCCAACTGGGCAACGTTCCTGTCGTCGTCGTCAACTCTGCCTCTGCCGCAAGGGCCCTCTTTGGCCAGAATGCCCAGGCCCTCAGCTCCCGTCCAGAATTCTACACGTTCCACAAGGTATGAATGGGCTGCAATGCGCTCATGGGAGCTCTCAAGTTCCAAATTGCTTACGTTTGGTTGTAGGTCCTTTCAGATACTGCTGGAACGACGATCGGCACCTCTCCCTACAGCGACTCTCTCAAGCGACGTCGTAAGGGCGCTGCCTCTGCCTTGAACCGACCTTCCGTCGCAACCTACGTTCCCCACCTCGATGTCGAGACCAAGACCTTCATCAAGGAGCTCTACGAATACGGAAAGGCCGGTCAAGCTCCCGTCGACCCCATGCCGATGATTCAGCGACTGTCTCTCTCGCTCGCCTTGACTCTCAACTGGGGTATTCGCATGAGCAGTCAGAAGGACGGCCTTTTCAAGGAAATCACCCACGTCGAGGAAGAGATCAGCCGCTTCCGATCGACCACTGGCAACCTGCAGGACTACATCCCTCTCCTTCGGCTGAACCCTATCAACAAGCACTCGGCCAAGGCGCGCGACATGCGGAACAGGCGCGATGTCTACCTGACGGCGCTGAACAAGGGTCTCGACGAGCGCATGGCTAACGGAACCCACAAGCCCTGCATCCAGGCCAACGTCATCATGGACCAAGACGCAAAGCTCAACAAGGCCGAGCTGACCTCCATCAGTCTTACCATGCTTTCCGGAGGACTGGACACCATCACCACCCAGGTGGCGTGGTTCGTCGCGATGCTTGCCCAACGACCCGATGTTCAAGACAAGGCCGTTGCGGCGATCCGCGAGTTCTATAGCGAAAAGCAGCCCATGTGTGACGCCGAGGACGATCAGCAATGTCGGTACATGGTGGCTCTGGTGCGCGAGTCTCTGCGATACTACACCGTCCTCCGTCTTGCGCTTCCGCGAGCTTCCGTGCGCGACGTGCCCTACGGCGAAGTCGTCATCCCCAAGGGATCCGTCATCTTCCTCAACGCCTGGGCCTGCAACATGGGTCGGTACCAACCAAGCCGAGAAGATGAATGCCGCATCAGACTAACATTTGTTTTACAGACTCTGAGGTGTGGACTGACCCCGAGGTGTTCCGCCCCGAACGCTGGTTGGAGCAGCCGGATGCGCCTCTTTTCACGTACGGCGTCGGGTACCGCATGTGCGCGGGCTCGCTCCTGGCCAACAGAGAGCTCTACCTCGTCTACATGAGGCTTCTCAACAGCTTCAGAATCGAGAAATACGACGACGTCGACCATCATCCCATCTCTGGAAATGCTGATCCCACCAGCTTAGTGGCCATGCCGAGGCCTTACAAGGCGAGATTCGTACCCCGAGATGTCGAGACGTTGAGCAGTGTTTTGAGGGAGTCGGAGAAGGCGTAGATTATACCAAAGAGCGGTGGTGATTAGGGTGATTCCGAAAGATTGTACATACCAGAGGAAACAAGTGGCATGGTTAGGGTGATGACTCTTAGTCTTCAGAAAACAATTGACATTATGGCCTAGACTCTCACGTGGGATTGCGTGGTGTCGAAACTTATTTGTAGTATTGAAAACTGAAAGGTGAGAAAAAAAAAACAGTATATCAATTGAAGTTTTCCCTGACAACCTGCATTGGCGTCAGATGCCGAGAGATGTCCGACCTGACCCTTTTCCAACATTGCGCAACCACTAAGTCACCGAACAGCCGCGCCGGGACGTGACTCAAAGGTACACAAACCGCCTTATCATGAGATGAATCGAGCGCTTTCGATATCATCATAATATGAGATATCAGGATTGGTAATGGTTGTATCGTAAAGTCTGTCGTCTTGGTACCCGCCTCGCGACCATGTGGAGGGGGCGGGGAGAACGTATGCGGGGAACATGCCGGATCCCGGACCTTGACCCGGCGCTGTCCGATACAAAACCCGCCACTCTTCCCCAGGTTTTCTTCTCCGCAGCGCTGAACCAGCGGGCATCTCCTGCAAACTCTAACTTTACCTCTGCATCCTCCAGCGCAGCCGAACGAACCTCGATTTCATGGCTTCACATATTCACTCATAACTCGCCCCCCCCCCCCCCCCCCCTTGAGCAATGGCACCAGAAAACGACCAAGTGGAAGCACAATCACCAGAGACGACATCCTCGTCAAGGAGGAGATCTCCGCCCCCGGGGTCCAGCAATCCGCCAAGGCCGAAGCGCGCCAAGTATGCAGCAGCAGCTTGGTATGTCACCACCTAATTACTTACTGTCCCTTGCACATGAGAGTGAGACCCTCTTCTTCTTGGCACATGATTCTGATCCATGAGCAGCTCCGAGTGCAAAAAGAGAAAACTCAAATGCGTGAGAGAGGACAACGAGGAAGAGTGTCAGCGATGTATTTCCAGCGGCGTGCAATGCGTGTTCGGCGCTGCACCATCATCACAAGACGGCAGCGTGGCGCCGAGTGAAAGACCGAGGGCAAGCAGGAGATCTATGCGAAATAGGTAAGGAGTCTTCGTCGGTGCCAGGATTCCCACTCGTGCCGTCTCTTACGATTGGGATAGCTTGCCGAACGAGGTCATCATGGATGAGATCTCAATGCTCCGAGCGCAAGTCGCGAGCTTGGCCAACACCGTCGGCAAGCTGGCCTCGGACAAGTCTCGACAAGCGACATCGCACTCGCCGAGCTCTCAACGTCACATGTCGATACACGACAACTCGTCGCCTCAGGGAGGACAGGAGCCGAAACAGCCTCAGTTCGTGGGGCCGACGAGATCCGCCTTCAGCCTCAAGGTCGCCGAGACGTCCCTCACGAGAATGGGCATCTCCGCTCAGACCCCTCTACCATCAGGTGTCAGCGAGTCTCTTGCTCCAACTCGCTACCCGACCCCCGAGCAATCCGAGCCAGCCTTGTCTGTACCCGGGACGGACATCCTTCTCACCATGCCCCTGGACGAAATCGTGAGGTTGCTCGAGGTTTTCCAGGAGGAGGTGGAGACCGTTTATCCGTTTCAAGACACCGGGGAGCTGGTTTCCAAAGCCGCAGACATACGGGCGTTCGTCGACGACTCTCCGGATCGCGCGGCCCTGGGCGGCCTGTCGGTGGATATCAAAGATGTGATTCTGGCGAAAGTGGCTATCGCCACGAGTATTGTCGTTGAGGCCCACGGAAAGAACCATGTGAGCAACAAGCTCGTCGAACCGATCAAGCACATCATCTACCAACTGTCCATAGACGCTCAGGCTGATCTCAAAGTCATTCAAATCATGACCATGATTGTAAGTCGGATGATGGTTGAGATGGAGATGAACCAAAAACTGACGTGGGGGACAGAGCATTTACTATTTCTTCTCGGACGAAGAACTCCTGGCTTGGCGAAATATTGGCATAGCAGCCCGAGCAGCCCTAGAGATGGGCTTGCATCAGAACCTGAGCCTCGTCGAGAACTTCCCGGATCCCCGGGATCGAAGTCTGGCAGTCCGCGTGTTCTGGTGCGTCTACGTGCTGGATCGCCGCTGGAGCTTCGGGACGAGTCTTTCGTTCGCCTTGTTCGACCGAGACATGGACCCGAATCTGCCGGAGCCGGTAAGCAGGCCGATCCCCCCCCCAAAAAAAGCATCATCTATCGTTACTGATTTTCTTCCCCGAGTCGGACGACTTCCCGTATCTTCGTTGCTTGATCGGCTATGGTCGGTTGTGCTCCAAGGCATGGGACGCCTTGCCTCCTTTCGGCGCCCAGTCGCAGACGATCCCAAAGGATACCGTGGCCTTTCTCGATTTCACCGCTCAAAACTGGTCCAAGTCGATACCGGAAGACCTTCAGCTACGCCATCATCCGCAACGTGGTCGTGAACCCACAGCGACAGCGACAGCGCCACCGCCACAGCCATCCAGAGCCGCGAGACGGCTTCAGGCGTTGCTTTATCTGCGCGGCAACCACATCCGCACCCTGATACACCGACACCACGTCATCAGCTCGGCGAGCATCGAGGCCGACCCGCAAAAGGCGCGTTTGGTGGTTGACATAGCCATCGACAGCATATCTGTGTTGGTCCATCTCAGCGACACGAGCGACATTTACATGCGGCAGCAGAGCGCCTTCAACTACTTCCTCCTCAGCGCCGTCGCGGTCCTCTTCTTAGCCGTGTGTCATGGCTCTCGAACCTTTGCGGAGCCATGCAGGGACAGCTTCCTTTCCGCCGTGGAACTGGTGAAAGGGTTCTCCCGGCAGGGTACGGCGAGTCGCAGGTTGTGGAAGAGCATACGAGGACTCCTGCCCCTTGCCCAACGGATAGGTCTGCGTGGAGATGAAAACACCGTCCGTAGAGAGGCCGTGGACAGGCAACTGTCGGACGGCGGTTCCGGGCCCAGCCGGTCGTTTGGCGTGGGGGCGATGGTAGGCGGACATGCATCCGAACCCGGAGCGGGTGGTCTTTGCCAGGAATTCGGCGGGTTGCTGCCATCAGCACAGAACACGGGAACGACGGACTTCGGAGCAGCGGCTCCCGACGCCTTCTCGCTGAGCAACGACCTCATGTTCTTGTTTGACGCTTTTGGGCAGACGGATGACGCATGGGCCCACGGCATGCAAGATTATCTGGGTAGTAGCAATGAGCAGCAACCTCCGATCATGGGCGAAGAGGAGATTTCAAGACACTTTTGGGGTCTGATTTGATGTGGACAACAGCAGCGATCAAACGAGAACAACGGCGGGAGTTGTTAAATCATGGTGCTACAGAAAGGGGAGAAACGGGAGTAAACAGGGGAGTGGGCTCGGTTCCGCGCCGAGGTGGGAACGAACACACTGGCACCGGATGATCGGGAGGGGGGCGGACGTGGGATGTGGTTTCTGGACGGAACAGGCAGGAACACAGTTGCAGTGCATTAGTCTTCGATCAATGGGGAAACTGTATCGGAGGCGTGGGTTGGCATTGTTGGCGTTGCTGGCCTCGCAAGTCTTTGACAGCCATGCTCGTCGAGGGGTAAACCCATTGGAGTCGTAGTAGAGTCGTATAAGTGGCCAAACCTCGTCTGAGTGACTTTCACCACCAAACCAGGTGATAGTCCATGTTGAGAATGAGGCCAGGTACTACTAGACCTCGCAGTTATTTCTGACACTGGTCGCAGTAGAGGCCACAAGTTCATGTCTATCGTCCAGAACTCTGGGCATCTCGTGCGGCTCCATATGTAATCCATTCATACTCAACCCAGTCACCAGGAACCCGAGGCTCGCTCAAGCCCAAATTTAATGCACGAGAACCGGTCGTCAGATTCACTTGATAACGTGCCAGCTAGAGTCGATGACGAGATGAGCAGACTTGCCAAACGAGAAACTGAGTCTGTGATATTGACCCCTCTGCCTCCTTCCAAAAGAGGGATAGAGGGGTAAGCAGTAAAGCGGGGGAGATAGACGGTCTCCAACTTTCATTACGAATTGCGACTTTTTGTTGGTGCCAAGCAGCCAAGCAGCCGGACATGATAGGGGAGGGGGGCTGATCTGCCCCCAAAAGTCCCTGCAAATTCAATAATTCAACGGTGCGAAATGCATGCACGTACGAGTACGTGGTGGGGAGTAAAGACGCCGAAATAAACTCTTTTAACCTTTCCGATAGAGTTCGCCACACATCATCGCACAAAGTGCCGGCCAACTATCTTCAAGACACACAGAAACAACGAGCGTTGTTGTCAGCGTGGCGTGGCGGGAGATGAATGTCAAAGTTATTTCTTTCGCAAGTGAGAAGAATGGCGAACTCAAAGAGCTGCGCTGACACCAAAACCTACAGTTAGGTCAACTGAAATGGTTCATTCGTAGGTGAGAGAGGAGGAAAAACGAAGGAACTTGAATGTCCGTAATTATTGCCTTGACGGGGAGAATCCCCAACGAAACAAATGCAGGCCGTTTGCTTGGCGCATGTCTATCAACACCTTCGCTTCCACCATCTGACCAATCGTCGTCCTGGACCTAAACTGGGCTATCGCACACCACGAGTCTCGTCCCGTATCCCTCCCCTCGTTGCCCTCTTGCGGACTGGATTCTGTCTAGCCGGATAGATACCTCATCCGCGGTGTGCCTTGCTGCGTTGTATCTTGGGATGCTTGATCCGCTCACCGCCTTCACCCGTATCATGGCTGGCATACATATGAGCGGGCTACCAGAAGGCCTCCCGAGGACACCGTCATCCAGGCCAAGTCGTGGCGAGTCGTCCGAGAACCGACGTGGGGAAGCGACATCCCAGGACACAAGCAATTTTGCTGATGCACAACTGCAAGACCAGACCTGCAGTGCAGTGCAGTGCAGCATGTATGCCACGCATCGCTGGCTGCGTCAAAAGCTGAGATGAGACCGCGTCGACGGTCGGCCCCCCCAGCTCTTCGCGTCCCACGAGCATTGAGCTGGCATATAAATCACTGCGGTGATCACGATGCACATGCTTCATGGCAGAGATGATTGCGCAACTCACCTACGCAGATTGTCAGCGATAGCGATGGGACTTTGGAAAGTCGGACGCGGACGCCTCCCCAGAAATGGAGAGAGGCCGCCCCCGCCATCCCGGAGGAAGTGGGTCTCTTTGCGTGTGCCGTGGCCGTCCCCGCTTACCTTCCCCGGACCGTTGTCCGCCAAGCCGCACTTAACCCCGGGACCTTCCCCTTCGAGCTCCCCGCCAAGAGCCTCCAAGAACTCTTTCCTGGTTCGCACGCCCCGATGCTACTTACACTGTTCGTGGCTTCTCACTGGTTAACCCGCCACCTCGCATCCGGCAACACGGTCGGCCATGTACGGGTGGTCCTGCAGGCTGTCATGTTGAGTAGCATTCGAGCTTCCCTGCGTAGCATTTCACGAAGCCTTGTGCTCCGGCATGCGGACAGGCCCCCTGCATGTTTGGATCCATTGACAAGAATCAATGACTGACAAGAGCTTTAATCTGCTGATTGGAGCGATGGGAACCTCTGTCAAAATCTCTTAATCTTAGGAATGCGACGATATAAACCTCGGTTTGCCTCCCTTCATTTTGCTGTCTTTTACTCTCGAGCTGCAAGTGACTTCCCGCTTCGACTCGACTGCTCTGTTGCTGACCGCTGTCCAATTCATCACCTCAACAAGCAAAGCCTTGCCATTTTTGTTTGTTCATTGGACACTCCACTCGCAACCATGGTTCGCGCCTCGTCCTATCTCGGCTCCCTCGCCGTCCTCGCCACTTCGGCCATGGCCAAGGAGGTTCAGCCAAACGCGGCTCTTGCCGCCGAGCTTTATGACTCCGGCGTCATCCACGAGCAGGTCATTGCCAACAAGAAGGTACGTGTCATGTTTGCTTCTGTGTCTCATCTCCAATAATACTGAAACGTCCATCAGGCCGAGTTCGCTCGTCAAAGAGAAGCTGGCGCGTACGCTAGCGAGCAGTACCCCGCGCTGGGATACGCTGCTTGCGTCAACGGCTGGGCTGAGGCCATCGTCGGTGACCGCAACAACACCTTCCGTTGCCACAACGCCGACCTTCACTCCTTTCTGAGCCACGCTGCCCTTGGTGATGAGCTCGGCGAGGGCTCCTCCTCTTGGGGTTGGACGTCCGACGATGGTCGCGAATTCGTCGCCATCGGTCAGTACCAGGGTACCGCCTTCGCCGAGATCGACTCTGACGGCAAGCTCATCTTCCTCGGCCGCCTGCCCCAGTACTCTGTGCCTTCCGAGTGGCGCGAGATCCGCTCCTACAAGCACTACATGCTCATCGGCTCCGAGGCTGTTGGTCACGGTATCCAGATCTTCGACATGAAGAAGCTTCTCGACATCGACCCCGCCAGCCCCGTCACCTTCGACGCCAAGACGGACCTGACCAGTCACTTCAACGCCCTGCTGCCTCTGGGTCGCGCCCACAACGTTGTCGTCAACGAGGAGCTCAACTACGGTGCTGCCGTCGGCGCGCAGCCTCGCAACGACACCATTTGCGCCGCGGGTCTGAACTTCTTCGACCTGACGGATCCCGCCAACCCCGAGTCCCTGGGTTGCGCCAGCGGCGACGGATACGTCCACGACGCCCAGTGCCTCGTCTACCACGGGCCCGACACCCGCTACGAGGGCAGAGACATCTGCTACGCCTACAACGAGGACACTCTCACCATTTACGACGTGACGAACAAGGCCAACGTCACAAACATAATCTCTCGCATCTCGTACGAGGGAGCCTCCTACACCCACCAGGGATGGGTCCTGGATGTCAAGAACCAGGAGTTCCTCGTCCTGGACGATGAGCTCGACGAGTCCGAAGGAAGCGGCCCCGGTGGAGACGGCTACCCCGTTACTTTCATCTGGGACATCAGGGATCTCGAGAACCCCAAGCAGACCGGTCTCTTCAAGCACCCCACCAAGGCCATCGACCACAACCAGTACGTCATTGACAACTACATCTACCAGTCCCACTACGGCGCTGGCCTCCGCGTCCTCGACGCTCGATCCATCCCCTCCGACCCCACCGGTGCCGGCGTCTGCGAGGCTGCCTGGTTCGACATTTACCCCGAGGACGACGACATGGAGGGCGGTGGCTACGTCGGTTTCGTCGGCACCTGGTCCTCGTACGCCTACTTCCCCTCGGGCTACATCTTCATCAACACCATCGAGCGCGGCGCCTTCGTCGTCAAGTTGACAGGCAAGGAGTGCCCCAAGGCCCCCACTTGCAACGCCGACAACTGCCTGCGTTCCTTCCGCTCCGAGTCTATCCCCGGCCGTCTCGCCGAGTCTCGGGAGTTCTGCAAGTCCTTCCTCGGCGCCCCGGTCAAGGACGTCGGCGCTCTTCCTGAGCATGCTGTGAAGAACTGCGCCAAGGAGGACAAGGTTGCCCAGGCTAGCAGCGCCTGCTCTTGCCTGCCTGCCGCCACGCCGGCACCTTGAGGGACGGATTATGAGGTTAATGTAGAAGCAAAACGATAATTTATTTCCATGGAATGGACATGTTTTTAAGTGATCTCTGTCCTCATAGCTGGAGCCTCGTCCCCGCGCCGCAAGGTCTCCCATCCTCGTACTCAACGCAGACCGAGTCGAACATGTGGGTCATTGGATACTCAATCCCCTTTCAGACCATCAAAATGCAAAGAATCACAGCTGTGAGACCTCGTGAATTCCTAAACATAACTGCGATTCTGGATCGCCCTCTTCACGTTGCGTCTATCCCAGAATATGAAGTTAACCATGATAATCAAGACTAACGGAAGTGCAATCCCCAGATACAACCATAATCCTGGCTCAACATCCAGTTGTAGCTGTCCCCTGTGAGTGGTAAGCTTGATGTACCCCATATCCAAGAATCCCTTCAATGGACTTAGCGTGACTTGTTCATTCTGGTGAGTGAGTGTATCCACATACCGCAATGAAGGTTGGAGGCAGAAAACAGAGCGTCAAAAGCGCGATGATACGCATGGTGTGCGCTTCAAGAATTGAACGGGCCGTCATTCTCTCCATGGTGTGCGTATTGCGAAGATTGATCCAATCGCGGACCTAGCATCGTAATCAGTTGACGGACGAAGAACCAGGCCCTGTATGAGCCTTGGGATATCATTCATGTCATTGTACTTGGACTTACCATGGTCGTAACCGCTTCGAGTCTGTAAATGATTGACTGAACATGGGTCCATTGAAATTCCAGCTCTCTGACAACGTTGTCGATGCGTTGCGAAAACGTATCCTTGTCAACCAATTGCCGGCTGCTTTCCCACAAGACATGACTTTTGGCAACTTCCTGACGGATTGCTTTGATAGTTCTGATGTTGTTCTCGAGGCTGTGAGGGCTATTCTAAGCCTATCCATGATCTCGAGCGCATCCCTGAGACTTTGCGTGTTTGCTTCGCCCACGTTTTGGCAGCTCGGATCTGTGTCTTGGGCATCTGTCTTCTTTGAGTCTGTCAGCTGGGTTTTTTTTTTTTTTTTAAACAAATTCACCACTAGATGGATGGGCTGTTGACATACGAGATCCTGAACCACCCTGTGCAAACATGCAACGTAATCTGTCCAGTTAGCGGTGAGGCTTTTAAGCACGGCCATGGGGAGAATTGCCCAAGACCGATTTTGATCTGACGTGGCGGTCCCGGTCCTGGATGCAAGAATCTCATCATCCAACCGTCCTAGCAGTGTTTTTGACGGATTAACGAGAAGGGTGGTTTCTATCTCCTCCTCGCCGTGGACCCATAGCAAATAGTATACTGTTAGGGGTTATATATAGAAGAACAAAGTGGTGAATTGATTATAGCCTTAATATAGGGTCTTAGTGTATATGATATTAAAGCCTGCCTTCTTCTATTCTTTCTACTACTATGCTCCTATTATATATCCCTTTTAGGTTAGGGCTTTGCTACTACTATAGGGGCGCTGCTACTCTATAGCCTCCCCCCTACCTCTATACCTAATATAAGGCTCCCTTCTAAGAGCTTATATCTCTATAAGCAGAGTAGAGCCCCTATAGCTTATAAGCTATAGCTATAAAGCTTAAAGCTCTCCTTTATCCCTTTTTTATAATAATATTACTCCTTCTATCTTAAATTATTTCTTCCTTTTAACTACTAAATAATAAATCCTAAAAATAAATCTATATGCTATTACCTATATAACTCCTACTACTATATAGCCTCCTATTAAAACAGGCTGAGAACTTTAAGATAAAAATAACAAAACTACACACTCCCACACACTTATATAGGAATACTATAATATTATAGCTTTATATCTAGAGGCCCTAGAATAAAGGAAAGGATCTCTCTAAGTATAATAACCTTATTATAGATATAAACTATTAAGTAAAAGTAATAAAAGCTTCTAAATAATAAGATAAACTATAATAATAATAGCTAGTAATGCTCCTCTATTCTCCTCTCTGCTCTTAATAAGGCAAAAAGTCCTACTATATTATACTAACTAATATATCTATCTAGATACCCTCTAAACTAAGCTATCTATACTGCCCTATTTTAATTATTCCCTATAGTCTTACCTTAATATTCTATAAGAAAGACTATATACTAAAGAAAAATTATATAAATAAAAACTACTATTTATAAAGAAAAAGGCAATCTCTATACTACCTAATTGCTCTTTCTAGGTTATTATAAACCTAATTACTTCTTTCTATAGTTATACTATTCTAGTTTTCTTTATCTAGGCCTATCTTCTATAAGCTTATAAGCCTTATTCTAATTTAAACCTTACTTATATTATCCCTAACTATACTAGCTAGGTAGCTATAAAAAGTAGTAGCTATAATTATTCTTAGAGATATTATCTTTAATTTATTACTAGCAGTTAACTTGCTCTATAATATAGTTCTTATAGCTATTATAGATAGGCTTAAGAATATTAAATAAAGCTAGATATAGGAGATATTTCCTAGTAATAATAGTTTAGTGTGGTACTAAAATAAGAGAGTATAAAGGGATTATATCTTATTTAGTATTAGGCAGTCTAGCTAGTAAAATAAAAGGGTTAGATAGAGTTAAATCTAGGTTTATAAGGCTAGAGTTATTATTACTAGGAGATAGTAAAATACTATAGAAACTAAAAGCTAGTAAGTTTAGGTTTATAATAGTATAAGAGCTAGCCCTGCTAGAGTAATAAGGAGTAGGTTCCCTACTATTAGGCTTACTAACCTAGCCTTTTATATAGTAGGAGGTAAAAGTCTTTATAGAAAGCCTTAGTATTTTAGGAGGAGGTAGGAAGAAGGGTGTTCTAGATACTAGAAGCTATATCTTACTAGTATTACTATATAACTCTGCTATAAGGAGGTCTATTTAAGGTATCTATAAAGGCCTATTACTATAAAGTATAGAGCATTTTATAAACTTAGTAGTAATCTTTAAAATATACTAAATAATAATTTAGAATTAATTTCTTCTTACTACCCCTTTTATAGCTACTACTAATACTATATTATTAATAATACTTTTATAGATATAGGCTCTAACCTAATCTACTACTCTAAGGCTATATATTTATAAATCCTACTATTAGAGCTAGGATCTAACTATAGTGTTCTTTTAAAGGAGGGTATAAATATTAATAGGGGCTCTAAGAAGCTTATAGTACTAGGAGAGGTCCTCTATAGCCTCTATAAATAGTTTATTAAAATCTCTACTCTAAATTAAGTTAGTATAGTAAGTAGTTTCTCTTTTCTAATTTACTACTATTATTACCTAGTAGTTACTACTATACTAAATATAAAAAATAGTAATATCTAACTAGGTAAGTAGGTTATAATAGATATCTATAATTAACTATATTAAGATCTAATATCTGCTAAGAGAGGGTGCTACTCTTATCTACTAGGTAACTTATCTTCTTAGAGTTTATCTATATTTACTTAACTTATATATATTAAACTCTATAAGGTAATATATCTCTTCTACTTTAAAATAGGTCTCTATTACTAGTTTTTCTTAAATATTATAGAAATAAGTAAGATAGTATTAAGTAACTAATAGAGACCACTTAACCTATCTTCTAGTTATATTAAACCTATAGTAGAATTAGGTTTATAAAGATAGTATAGTATTCTAACTTAACTTAATATACTAGTTAGATGCCCTCTTTTTCTCTATCTTATTCTTTAGCAGTTCTAGATTACTAGCTAGACCTATAACTAGAAGTTCCAGGCTACTATAAGGATTATTAATATAGATTAGTTATCTAGAGTTATTAATATAATAAGAGCTATAATCTAGGTAAAGAGAAGGCTTATTATTATAAAGGTTAAAGATCCTCTCCTCTATTTATCTATTTTCTCAGTATATAGTAGTAATAATCCTATTTTAGTAGGTATAGTTCTATATAGTATTAATTATAGGGTAATTATTAATAATATCTCTTACTCTAGTATTATAGTTCTTAGATAGACTTAGATTTAGGTCTATAAGGGGCTTAATAGGTATATTAATAGGTATAAAAGCTTCTATAACTTAAATATTAGATATAGATACTTTAAGGTTAAAGTTAAGTATTTTAAGGTATTTAAAATAGAGCTATACTAAGATTAATCTATTTATAGATATAGAGTTAGAAACTATAAAGTTCTAAGTATAAATTATCTTCTAAATCTTCTTATTATATAGTAGAAAGGTAATCTTTTTAATATACTTAGCTCTATTAGTAGTTTTTAATAAGATTAGAAAAACTATACTATCTATTTCTAGATCTCTATTATAGAACTTAAAAGTGATTTAATTTATCTATATATTAAAGATCCCTTTAAAGAAAGAACTAGTCTAATACTTAGCTAACCCTAGTTATATATAGTAGTAAAGCTATTTAAAGCAGAGTATATCTAATATCTATAGCTACCCTTCTTAGAGTTAAGATATATAGATAATTTTAACTAAGCACTTAAGAATAGATATTATACTATTAAGAGGCTTATAAATAGCTATTATAGACCTAATTAGTATTTTAAGATATAATTATACCTTTCTATTATACTAGAAGTTATTATAGAAATAGAAAAAGCTTAAAAGTTAGTTAATAAGTAAGGTAGAGTAGAAAACTACTTCTTTACTAGTACTTTTTTTAGCTAGTAATTAGAGAATAAGTATAGTAAGCTAGCTTTTCTATATAGTAGCTTTACTATTTTTAATCTTAGTATTAATAGAAATATAGTATTATCTAATAAGGCTAATCCTATTAGAGAGGTTATAAGTAAGAAGTTAAAAACTAGTCTCTATATTAGAAGCTAAAGAGAAAGTCTTAGTTTAAATAGTCTCTTATAGATTAAATAAGTTAACTATAATAGCTAGCTCTTTTTTATTCCCTTTAACCTAGCTTAGTTATTAAGATCTAGTAAGTTAAGGCTATTAGAGATAAATATAGAGTTAAGCTATAGAGGTACTAGAGTAAAGCTATTAAAGCTTTTTATATTTAAGGTTCTTATTTAGCTTAAAAGGGAATTAGGAGTAAAAAGAAAGTATTTACCTAGCTAAGTGCTATTTATTAATCCTTATAACTAGAGTATTTAAGGTTCTCTTAAAGAGAATAGAGTTAGTAAGTATAACTATAGTCTCTAAGAGCTTACTATTCTACTTATTTCTCTTTTAAGAAAACTTATCTAAAGCAGTAATAAGAAATACTTTCTTAATCTAGATATTAGTGATCTTAGTAGGAAAACCCTTAAGCAAAGATATTATTAAAAATAGAGTAAATAGAGGTAATTATAGATTTAATTAAAGCTTTTAGTAAGAAGAGAAGGGTATATTAGTAGTATAGAAGAGCAGAGGTTTATAATATTATAAAGAAGGGTTATATATAGATAAGTGTGGATTAGAGCAGGAATTTTATAGTTAAATATCTATAAAGAGGGTTTAGAATATAAATTAAGCTAAGCTATAATACTAAATTAATTATTAATAGATTAAATCTATTTATATTAAGAGAAATAAAATATTTATTTATATATAAGTTAAAGGGAGTAGGCTGCTAGTTACTAATTATTAACTAATCTAGAATAAAAAGATAGAATAAGAATAGGTAGTAGGAGGAGGTAGTTATAAGAGTTAACTTCTTTTCTTATCTAATTAATCTTAACTATAAAGAAGGCTTAACCCTTTAAGTAAATAATTTAATAGGAGATAGGGTAACTAGGTTATATAACTAGACCTCTTCTAGCTCTCTCTAGCTTTTGTATTCTTCTTTTATAATATAATAGAAACAGTAATTCCTCTTTTATATCTATAAAGTATAACTTTAAGCCTTTTTTAGTACTTATTAGTTATAGCTTCTATTAGAAATCCTAATAATTCTTATATATTAACTTAGCTGAGAAAGTATATCTTCTAGCTTTTTATAAATAAACTAGTCTTTAATAAGAGAGACTATAACTTCTATCTATATATTAAGCTTTCTATTAACTTCTTTATAGTAAGTAAACTTGCTTTTTTAGCTTTTGCTCTATATATTTACTAATCTTCTTATATAGGTTATAGTATTTCTTATATAGTACTTACTTAAGCTTCTAGAGCCTTTCTAGCTATATTAAAAAGTAGACTTCTATATAAAAGTTCTGCTTTTAGATAACTATAAGATTATTATTTATTAGTTTTAAGAGGCTTATACTAGTTCTTATTACTAGAGTATAATAGAAAAGGGACTACTATTTTATAGGTATATCTTTATTACCTTAGTAGTTATAGATATCTTTAAACTTTAACTAGCAAAGATAATTAATTTTAATAGATCTAAGGTTAGCTATAGCTTTTATATTTAAGCTAATAGAGATTATAATATAGTTTCTTATAGTAGTTATAAGTAATATACTTACTCTCTCTATAATAAGGCTACTAGAGCTTAGATCTATAAGCTATACTTTAAGTATATAAGTATATCTAGTAATACTTATACTAACTATTTTTACTATAAATAAGATTCTAAGTGTTTCTTTAATTTTAAGAGAAACTATAAGGCTTTTAGCTATAATATAGGTAATCTAGAGTAATAAAGTAGTAAGTTTAAGGGAGTAATTACTTAGTTTTAGATTAACTAGCAGACTATAAAGAGGTTTAGAGTAACTTATCTAGAGTTTAAAACTATAGTAGAATATTATAAGACTTAGCTAAAGGAGTATAAGTCTAGGTTACTATTTATCCTTACTAGTTACTTTCTAGCTAATTTAGATATCTCTATTTCTAATAAGAGAGAGTAGGTTAAAATCCTAACTAGGGTTTAAAGAAAAAGAGCAGAAAAAAGGAAGAACTAATATAATATTCTATATACTTAGCAATCTTTATAGATCTAAAAATGCAAATTAATAAGTAAAATCCTCCTCACTTAGCCTTAAAATACTTTAATATATATACTCTATATAAAGTAATATATAAGAAATCAGAAAAAACCAGGAAAAATTATATAAAGTCTTAGTAAATTAGATAAAATTAACTAGCTATAATAATACTTTTCTAATATAGTAGAGCACCTTAAAATATAGATAGGAGGGTTCCTTTATCCCTAGTTTCTTTAATAATATAACTATTTATAGCTAGAAAAACTCACTAACCTAACTATCTATATAAGGTTATAGTTATATAAGAGGATAAGCAAAGAGTTAATTTAAAAGCAAGAATATTATTATAAATACAAAATAGATAAATAAATACTATAGGAGCAGAAACTAAAGAAGAGTAAATAGATAATATAAAATAATATAATATTATACAGGGATATACTCCTCTTAGAACACTAAGTATAGAAGTCTAATCTGGAAATAGTATAAAAATAATAAGCTAGGTATTATAGATATAGCTAAACTATTAAAGTTAAACTATAACTTAAAGACTTCTTAAGTAATAATAAGCTGGAACCTAGTGCTTAAAGTGGGAGGCTGTTTAGTTAAGGTAGGAGGCTATAAAGAGAGATCCTCTAAGATAAGATATAGAATACCTAAGCAGTAATAAAGAGAAACAGAGTATACTAATTACTAAGAAGGTTATAGTATACTTCTAATAGGTTCTATATAGCAGAACTTACTATAAGTATAGTAGTAATCTTAGTAGTATAATTTCTAATATAACTATAGTACTTAGACTAGATACTACTATTACTAGTAAGATTAGAACTATAAGAGTAAAAGGGTAGACTTAAATAGTAAGTAGGATAATATAGATATAAGTAAGCTAGTCTTAGTATTATCCCTATAGTTTATTCTAATATACTAAGCTAGGGAATTGCAGTTAAGTAATTAAGGTAGAAAGTATAGTAAGGCTCTCTCTAAGAGTATAAGCCTTACCTATTATAGATATAAAAAGGTATATTCCTCTATAGTAGCACTAATTCTAGCAGGTTATACTATATTATCCCCTATCTTAGTATACTAACTATCTCTAACTAGATTAAATAGCTAAAGTTTTATATAAAGTTTCTATATTACTCTTATCTAGTTAAGAGCCTCTTTTAGAGCCTATAAATATGCTACTAAGTGTATAATCTACTATAGGATATTACTATCTAGATTACTTATTAATAGAGGGTTAGTATTATTAGGGTTAGTAAAAGGTTCCTCTACTTCTTCTTTATTACCTTTATTAGAGTAGAGGCTACTATAGATAGGGTAAATCTTATTAAGTTAGTCTATAAGATTAAGTTTATACTAGTTAATATTTTCTAGTTTCTAAAAACCTTCTAAGACCTTAATAAACTTCTTTAAGTAGTTTTTGGTATAAGTTAACCTATAAAGAGGTTTTTCTATAAGGGTTTTAAGCTAATATAAAGCGTTATTAGAGGCCTTTAAATAAATTCTAAAGAGGCTTTTCTAATAGTAGTTAAGCTTAGTATTTAAAAACTTATCTATATACTATTTAATATTAAATACTAAAACGAGGTTACCTACTTCTAATTCCTAGCTATATAAGATATAGTATTTTTAGTAATTAAACCTATCTATAATATACTTATACTAGGCTATAATTATCTTTTATATAGCAGTATAGTTCTTATTAAGTTATTTAAAAGCTCTTATCTATATAAGGAGCTTCTTTTTAGGTATTATTACCTGGTTCTATACTAGCACTCTCTAGGTTAGTATAAAGGTTTCTATTAGAGTTATAGCTTTATATCTATAAAGTAGGTAGAAAGAGCTATAGCTAGTTAAGGCTCTAATAGAAGTTCTATTAGCAAATAGTGCAGCTTAGAAGGATAGCTAGAAGTCCTTATCTATATTCTTTATCTAAGTAATAAGAGTATATATAATAGTCTAGTAGCTAACTTTAATAGTACTATTAGTATATAGGTTATAGGTAGTAGTAACTTTTCACTTAAGCCTATACTTATAGTTAAATTTAATAACTATACCCTTATTTTTAGAGCCTCTATTAATAATAAGCATATTATAGAGCTTATAGTAATAAATAATATCCTCCTATATAAATTTAGTAATAAGGTAAGAGTTAGCTTACTATATCTACTAAGCCTCTACCTATCTAGTTAGGAGATACTAGGCTTTAACTATATCCTATTTGCTAACCTTTTATATATCTAATACTATATAAGTAAATAGCAGCTCTAAGAGTACTAAGAAATA
Organism: Colletotrichum neosansevieriae; assembly: GCA_036785495.1. Taxonomy (NCBI): domain Eukaryota; kingdom Fungi; phylum Ascomycota; class Sordariomycetes; order Glomerellales; family Glomerellaceae; genus Colletotrichum; species Colletotrichum neosansevieriae. The sequence goes on along the minus strand of JAVHLV010000067.1, from coordinate 40,769 downwards.
GTGAGGGTTATCTATATATCTAGGCCTATGCTTTTAATAATCTTTATAAGTTTAGACTTATTTACTAACTTATTAGTAGAGGCTATATTAGTAATACTACTCTACTAACTATTTAATAACTATATTATATCCTCTATACCCACTCTCTTAGTATACTTTTATAATAAGCTTAGTTTAGGTCTATAAATTATCTATAACTTATTATAGGATAGGCTTATATATACTAGAATATATAAATAATAACTTATCCTTTAGGAAGAATTTCCCAGTCTCCTTTTTAAACTTATAGTATAGACTAGGCTTAATTCTATCTAGCTATTTTAAAGTACTAAGATAATAGGCAATTTAGTATAAATAGCAATTCTAGTATAAAGAGCTATCTAGTATAGTATTAGAGATATCTATAAGTCTCAGAGACTCTTATAGAATATTATTAACTTTAGTAGTGAGGATCTTAGTAGGGCAGACTCTATCTCTATCTATCTATACTTTATTAAAGAAAGAGATAGTAATTAGATCTATAAAAAAGATTTACTTATTAATCTAGTTATTAATTTCTCCTTTAATATCTTAGTTAAGCTTATCTAATAGTCTGCTAGGTTTGCAAAATAATCTATTAGCTATAGTATTCTAGCTTCTAGATAGATACTTAACTTTAAAATTAAATATATAAATCTATAAGATTTATTAGATAATAAGAGCTCTAGGCAGGTTAGAGGCAGCACTATTAAGCTAAGTAATAAGGGTCTTAGTATCTATTTCTAGTATAAAGTAGTTATAAGGGAATAAGAATTAGGTGTATATGCACAGATATATAATTAGTAAAAGGTTAGCTAGTAGGTAGCTGCTACCTATATCTTAGGAAAAACTCTAAGTATAACAGACTTAGAATGTTAAGTAATAGTCTAATATAGTAACAGACACCTATATTTAGTATTCTAGCTCTTCCTAGTTAAGACCTATAGCTATACTTTTATAATTTTATTGCTTCTACTTTAATTTAAAAGACTAGCACTAGTTAGAATATCTAAAATAAATAAGTAATAGTATGCTAACTAATTAGTAGCGGAGTTTAACTATAAAGAACTTTAGGTTAGCTATATAGAATATAATTAACAGAGCCTTAGCTAATATAACCCTAGTTACTCACTAAGTCCTAAAATATAAGAAAGTTTGCATAGATATTGCAAGGAGGAACTGGATAAGCCTGGAAAAGATATCTTAGAGGAAATAACTATCTAAGAGCATACTAGATCTTAGGCGTTACCCTGTATATATATAATAATAGGTAGCTAATATAGCACCCTGTTATATACTCTATATAAGGATAGTATCTTAGGAGCCCTAACCTAGACTATAATATTTATATAGAGGTAGTAGGAGAACCTTATAGAATAGATATAGCTATAGTAGTAGCACTATAAAGAGTAAATAACTGCTCTTTTATAGTAACTTACTAACTATATAGCAGTTAGAAATCTATAACAGAATTAGAATAAACCCCCTATATATAATTACTATACTATAACAGAGAACTTTATAGTAGATTAGATTAGTAACTAGATCTAGGTAATTAAGAATAGAAACTAACTATATACTAGTAATATACTAGAGTAGTAGATCTAATAGTTACTTATAAAGATAAATTTAACTCTATAAATCTAGTAGAGATATTATAGGACCAGGTTAGAAGGGGATCTTATATAGACTAACTTTATAGTATTTACTTACTAATAGTATATTAACTCTAAGCTTTAGGAGCAGAGGTACTATAAGAAGCTAGATATAATATATTAGAAGGAGATATAGTCTCTAATATAATTCTTTACTAAGTAGTTAGTAATATACTAGAACCTGGATATACTAGACCTAGAAGATAGTAAGGCTAAGGCTTATACTCTATATTTCTAGTTAGCTTCTTTTCTATAAAGAGAGCTAGAGTAATAGAAGGTTAAGATTAAGAGGCTTAGAGATATAGCTATAGAAGTAGAGTAGCTATAAGAGATATATTAGTAATATAGTAGTAACCTGCTATATAGTGAAAGCAGGAAATAATATACTAAGAAAGAGTATATACTAAAGAGGCTACTCCTAGCTAGAACTAGCTAGAAGGCTTTATAATAGAGATCTAGCTATTAGAGTATCTAGAGAGGTTAGAGCCTAATATCTTACTAACTTATTACTAGTAGCTTATAGAGCACTACTCTAAATAAGCCTATATTTAGCTCTAGTATAAAACCTACTATATCTAGAGATATAGTGTGTTTTAAGTATAATAAAAAGAGCTACTATAGGTAAGAGTGCTTAGAAGATAAGATAGATATAAATAAGATACTAGTAGTACTCTAACCCTATACTAATAAGGCTAGAGTTAATATAATTTAGATAACTAAGGAGGTTAAGAAACTTAACTTATTAGAAAATAAGTAGGCTAGGAGCTACTACTAGTAACTCTTATACCTACTCTAGAACTAGACACCCTTTTTAGAGGAGATACTATAAAGGGATAGGTAATTATTCTCTAAAACCTCACTAAAGAGGAGATAGTTATTAATATAGACTTATATTTCTAAGTTAATATTATTAACAGCTAACTTATTAAGTTACTATAGCTATAACCTATAGTAGTAAAGACTTCTATCTTAGAAGGGTTTAATAGGTTCTCTATATCTAACTAAAATATATACTAGCTAATCTTCTTCTTATTTAACTTAAAGGGATAGCTAAGAAAGATATAGTAACTATTTACTAAAGCTTCCTAGCTAGAAAGAACTAGTAACCTCTTTTTATTCTAGCTTTCTATAGAAAAGGAGAGTATTATTATTAATACTAGAATAAATACCTAGAAGTATAAGTACTTTAGTATTACTAAACTATTAGTATTTATATAAGAAATTATTAAGAATAGCTAGAAGGTATTTATTATATATATTTTGGGAAATATTTTACTATATAAAATGCTCTTAGAAGTATTAGGTAAAGATAACCCTACTAAAAAGGAGGTTAAACTACTACTAGAGCTACTTAGTAAATAGAAGATATTTAATAAGCAGGTAGCAAAGAAATATCTAATACTAGAGGGTATAGAGTATATAATTAACTTAGTTAAAGGGAAGAAACCCTCCTATAGGCTAATCTACCTATTAAATAAGTAGTAACTTAAAGAGCTTTAGTAGTATATTGCTAATAACTAAGTAATAGGCTAGATCTAACCCTTAACTAGTAAGGTAGATATACCTATTCTATTTATTTTAAAGAAGAATAGCATTTTATACCTTTATATAGATTATTAAGGCCTAAATAAGGTAATAATAAAGAATTAATATCTACTCCCTCTTATTAGCAAGCTATTAGATAGGCTTTAAAGAGTAAAGTGGATCTTAAAGATTAACCTTTAAGATATATATTACTATATCTATATTAAGCTAGAGAACTACTAGAAGATAGTATTTAAAATAAGATATAGATATTTTAAGTATATAGTTATACTATTTAGCTTAATAAACGCCTTAGTAACCTTCTAGGTATATATTTACTAAGTACTTACTAAGCTATTAGATACTTACTATATAGTATATATAGATAATATTATAGTATACTCTAAGATAAGAAACTAGTATACTTAGAATCTTTACTAAGTACTCTATAAGCTTTGCTAATAGGTACTCTATACTAAGCTTAGTAAATATAGCTTCTACTAATAGAGAGTAGAATTTCTAGGTTATATTATTATATCTAAGAGTATCTTAATAGATAAGATCTATATCTAAGTAGTTACTAAATAGAAGTTACTAAAGATATACTAAGAGATCTAGGTTTTTCTTAGATTCTATAACTTTTATTATAAGTTTATTATAGAATATTTAGGTATAGTAACCTTAATAACTACTCTCCTAGAAGATAGTAAGAATAGTAAAAAGGGAGGTAACTTTAACTAGCTAAAAGAGGCTTAATAAGTATTTAAGAGATTTTAGCTTACCTTCTACTTAGTAACTATTCTCTAATACTAAAACCTAACCTATAAGATAAGAGTTAAGATAGATACCTCTACTAAAACTATTACTAGTATTCTATCTTAGAATATTAATAGTTAGTAGTAACTAGTTACCTACTACTTATAGAAGCTTAGTAATATAAAATAGTAATAGAATATAAGCTAGTAAGAGCTCCTAGCTATTATAGAAAGTCTAGACTACTAGGCTTATTACTTATAGGAAATATTAAAGAAATTCCTAGTTCTTATAGACTACTAGGTACTTAAAAGTATTATTAGTATATTAGTATAGAACCTTTAAGAAAGGCTTACTAGATAGATATATAAGCTCTTAGTATTTAACTTTAACTTAGAGTATAGATTAGAAGTTATAAGTCTAGCTAATAGCCTATCTAGGAAGCTAGACTATATAGAGAAAAAGGTAAAATATAATAATATCCTCCTAACCCTAGTAAGGAAGCTAGGGCTTATTACTAACCTACTAGCAGACCTTTAGTAGAAGATTACTATATTAGAAGGTATTATAGAAACTATAAAAGCCTTTATTAATATAGTATAAATAAATAAAGTATACCCCTTCTAAATAGAAATAGATAGCTCTAAGAGCAGAGATATCTTAGTTTCTAGTTAGTGCAGCTCTCTAAGGTATACTAATATTTCTACTACTATAGCAGCTATAATAACCTAATACTAAAGTATAAGAGGTAATATAGAGAATACTTAGTAAGGGGTTATTAACTAAGAGGACTTATTTAGAGCTAGGGTTACTATAGTATAATAGTATATTCTATATTAGGTTATAAGGAAGCTTATAGCAGGTAAAACAGTATATAGCTAATAACTCTCTAAGGTAATAGAAAGAATTATCCACAAACTGTAAGCTAATAACTTATACTACTAGATATAATTAGAGAGAGTATATAGACTAGCTAGTAACTATAGAGGTTATATAGTTAATAATAAGAGAATATTATTCTATAAGAGAAGGTTAGAAATCCCAGAGAAAGGGTTACTAAGATTTAAGATCCTTTACTAATACTATAATAACTATAGAGCAGGTTATATAGAAATAAATAAGACTACTAAGTTAATCTTAAAGAAGTTTTATTAGCTAAATCTAGCTACTAATATATATAACTATATTATAAGTTATAATATATACTAAGAAAACTATATTTCTAGATATAAGCTCTATAAAAAGTTATAGTTACTATTCCTGCTAGTATATCTATTCTAAGAGATTAGCTTAGACTTTATTACTAGGTTACTAATAAGCTATTAGTATAAAAGTAGTAAGTATAATATTATATTAGTTATAGTATATAGAATAACTAAGTTTGCTATATTTATTCTAACTACTAAGTAGCTAACTACTACTAAGCTGGTATAGATTATCTATAAATAGGTAGAATATTATTTTAGCACTCTAGAGAGTATTATTAGTGACTAAGATAAACTCTTTATAAGCTAATTTTAGGAAGAGTTTATATAAAAGAGGGCTATTAAGTACTGCCTTTTTATAGTATACTACCTCTAAACTAATAGGTAGTCTAAAAGAACCTATTAGATACTAGAGAAATATCTATAAGCCTATACTAGCAAGTTACTATATAAATAGGTAGTATAGTTACTAGAAGCTAAGTTTATATATAATAATAGTTACTATAATACTACTAATATCTTGCTAATAGAGGCTTTATATAGCTACTACCTATACTATATAGAGTATATTATTCTAGTAAATAGAGTTATAATATAGAGCATATAGAAGCAGATTAAGTATATTATAAGACTCTATATAAGAGTATAGAAATAGTAGCTAAAGGTAATAGTAATATAAGCTAAGTATTATAATATAAGGTATAAGGAGTAGACCTACTATTAGAGATAAGTTATTAGGCTATTAATAAAAAACTTTTAGTTTAAGAATAGAAAATTAGTACTAAGGTTTATTAAAGTATCTATTACTAAGATTGTTAGAATATAGACTTATAGGGTCTATCTGCTAGAATAGTATTAAAGAATATATAATATTTTCTTAGTTACCCTATTAGAGCTATAGAATAGTTACTAAGGAAATAGTAAGAGCTTACCTATATATTTAGAGCTTAAGGATAAGCTAGAAGAATAGGAGGTAGAGGAGATTATTATATAGCAAGGAGATAGTAATAATATATAGTACTTAGTTAAGTAAACAGGATAGCTTATAGAGTATAATATATAGGAACCTATAGAGAACCTAATAAATATATAGGAGGCTGTTTAGAAGTTTAATAAGTAGTTTAGAAAAGCCTATAGGAAATAGAATAACTAGCTATATAGACTTTAATAATAGGTTATTAAAGGTTAGATATATAAAAAGGCAAAAATAAAACTAAGTTTAGAAAAGCAAAACTTTTAATTTATAAGTAGCAAACTATTACTAACTATATAGTAGAAAAAGAGGGTATTATCCTATAGAAAAACAGGAAAAGATAGCTAATAATCTACTATAGCTAACTACTAGCTACTATAACTATAACTATAACTATAACTATAACTATAACTATAACTATAACTATAACTATAACTATAACTATAACTATTATAGGTATTATAGCTACTATTTAGCAAAAACTTAGAGCTTCTAGTAAATTTACTACTATAGGTAGTAATATTACTAGGAAAAGGGATATAGCTAATACTACTACTACTAATATTACTACTACCTATATTACTACTATTACTAATATTACTATTATTACTACTACTATTATTATTATTACTAATAGGCTAACTACCTACTATCTAAGACTTATTATTAGACTTATTAGAGACCTTAATAGCTAGCTTCTTCTTTACTAAGCTCTTACTGCCTTCTAGGCTATGCTTCTTAGTTAGAGTATAGAGAAAAGAGATATATAAGACTAGGCAGGCACTAGTAATAATAATAAAGCAGGTGGGGATATTATTTACTATAAAAGTGGTAAGGCCCTCCTAGAGCTTATTATAAAAGGCAGGAAACTTATTAATATTATACTTATATAGAATCTTAGAGATAGGCTTTATTAAAGAGTTATTAAGTAGTTAGTTAATCTTATTAGAGAGATATATAGCTAGGGTATTATTATAGATATAAGGCAGCTAGATAGTATTTAGTTACTAAAGAATATTAATACTATTATAAAGAGTGCTAATCTAAATTATTATTAATAGTAAATATTTAGCAAAGAGAAGGTAATAATAATTATACTTAGACTATAATATTAAGGGAAAGATACTTATAAATAGAAGAGAGCTTCTATAACTATAGCTGCTCTATATTCTAGAAGCTAGTAGTAGTAATAGAATTATAAATAAGCTTACTAACCTGCTTCTAAGCTGCTAAGCAGTTAGTAAGTAATTATAGAAGTTAGAAATAATAATAAGGAGTAAGAGAGCCCTCCTACTCCCAGAGCTTAATCTAGTAGAATATATTCTAAGTAGCCTAGGCAGCACTCTAGAGCTCTTAAAGAACCTGAAAAGAGATTAGAATATAATAAATAGTTAGTAATAAATTAGCAAACTTATAGCTAAACACTTCTTCTTATTAAAGTTATAGAGCAGGCACTTCTATATATAGTTACTATATATATAGTAAAAGTTAAGAATATTAAAGTATATCTTAGAGAGGTAGCTAAGATAGAGATAGCTACTATTAGTATTACTAGTTAGATTACTAAATAGGTTTTTAGACTTATAGAGGAACTTTATAAGAACTATACTTATATAAGTAATATAAGATATTATAGTAATTTATTAGTAAATAAATAGAGATAAAAATAGAAAGGAAAAGAAGATAGAAAAGGAAGGAATAGATAGAGATATAATAATTAAGATAAATAATTAGTAAACTAGCAGTAAAAGAGAGCTACTAGTTAAGGAAAAGAAAAAGAAAAAAGTTGTTGCATAGCCCAGACCTCCTCCGGAGCTCTTAGTGCTACTGGCGCTGTCCTCTAAGTGCTGCACCTACTATATAAGGCTCTATATATAAACCCTTACTTATAGCTACTCCTTTTCTGCTATAATAGATAACTTCTTCCCACTTACCCTATACCTATATATATAATAGTTATAAGCCTAGCTTTATATTACTCTGACTATTACTTATTATAGGTATAAGAGAGTTAATCTTATATATGCTTATTACCTCTACTCTTCTTATATATATGCTATATTATATTAACTTATATGCTATATTATACTAACTTATATGCTTACTATATTATGCTAATTTATATACTATGTTATGCTAACTTATATACTATAATATGCCTATATATGCCTATCTGAGAGTCTAAACCCTAATAATAGGGGGCCTCTATATGCTTTGCTATACTATAACTACTCTACTAGTAACCACTTAAAGGATTATAGTATTTATACTTTGCTTATAGGCTGCTCTAATAACACTAAACTCTCTTTTATATGCTCTGCTAAGAGCTAGAACCCTACTAATAGGGGTTTCTGGTTCTCTCTATACTTACCTAGATACTTAAAGTAAAAGTGCTCCTATAGCTTCTACTATAACTAGCCCCTATTTAACTACTACTAGCTCTAAAAAGCACTTACTAGTAAGAAAGATATCTATATTAATTCTAAGAATACTAGAGATATTAAAAAGTATTTATAAATAGATAAGTAGTATGTCCTTACTAGTAATATCTAGGCTACTAGATAGTATTATAATTAGTAGTAATTACCTATAAATATTAAGTGCTAAAGAGTAACTTTAAACCCCCTCTATTATACTTAATTTTTCCTTTATTACCCTATATTCTAGTACTATAGTGCTAAAAACTATACCTATAGAATAGTACTATATTATTCTAAGTATACTATACCCTTAAAGACTATACCTATAAGATAGTATAATATATATTTTCTAGGCTTATATACCTGATAAGCCTCTTTAGTAATAACTAGAAGTAGCCCCCCTTATATTACTAATATCTTGCTATATACTATAAGTATTATATATACCCTATTATAGATAGCTTCTTTTTCTGTTTAGAACTGCCTTTATACAGCCTGCTCTGTATAGTCTGCTCTGCTATACTCTGCTATTTTTAGGGGGGTGTGTTATATAGCCCAGACCTCTTCTAGAGCTTTTAGTGCTACTAGTGCTGTTCTCTGAGCGCCACACCTACTATATAAGGCTCTATATATAGACCCTTACCTGTAGCTACTCCTTTTCTGCTATAATAGATAACTTCTTTCCACTTACCCTATGCCTATATATATAATAAAAGTATAGCTAAGAGAAGAAATTTCTAAGATTAGAGATCTTAGAAAAAGAAACCCTTTTATATTTAAGGGATTACCTAGTAATAAGATATAATAATTATAATAGATATATACTACTAATCTATTACCTAATAGTTAGTAACTAATTAGAAAAATTAACTTAATAAGTATATATAAATAATAGTAATAATTAGTAATAAAAATATATTACTTACTATAGTTACCTCTATTTAGTAAAGGAAGGAATAAAGGTTATATAATATAATAGCTCTTAGTGAGGTAGCTTGCTTATATAATTATATTATATAATAGGAATATTATATAATATAGCTTAGGTAATTAAGGAGGTATTAAAATAGGTATTATTTTGGCTTATTAACTAGTAACTAGCTAGGTAGGGGAGACAGGAGTTATTTATACTTATTCTAGCCCTTCTAGAGGCTTCTATTACGTAATTACTTACGCAATAGCTTACGCAGTAGATTGCGTAGATATTTAGCCTTTTTAGGCTTAGTTATATATTAAAGTTATAGCTTAAACCCTTTTAGTTCTAGCTAGAAAGCTTATTAAAGGTAAGGCTTTCTAGGACTTTCTAGACCTTTCTATCCACAGTATAGACAGTATTATTAATACTGTAATATACTGTGTTTTATTATATAGTATATTATTAAGTATTATTATTTATTATATATTTTATAGGTCTTATTTATAAAGGGTTTTTGAGATATTTAAATAATATCTTATAATAGCTATTATAACTTAAACGTTATATAGCCTAACTTATACTAACTAATTAGCTACTAAGTAGCAAAGACCACTAAAGAGCTATAAGCTCTATATAATATCTTAGAGACTAAGGCTTTAGAGAGGGGGGTAATTATAAGGGAATAAGGATTAGATATATATATATAGACGCGCAATTAGCAAAAGGTTAGCTAGCAGGCAGCTGCTACCTATAGCTTAGAAAAAACTCTGAGCATAACAGACTTAGAACATTAAGCAATAGTCTAATACAGTAACAGACACCTATGTTCAGCATTCTAGCCCTTCCTAGTTAAGGCCTATAGCTATACTCTTATAGTAGTAACTATAGAGATAAAAGCAAACCCACTTAAGGGCCTTAAATATACCCCTTAACTCCTTCTTTCTAATATTATAGTTTAGCTCTATACTAGCCTATAAGCTACTTTTATATCTAGAAACTATATACTTATTATTAATATATTAACTAAGAATAGTGCTCTAACTAAAGCTACTAATATTAACTATAAGGTAGATTTTACCTATATTAGCACTATAGTTAAGCCTAATAAGAATAGAAGTAGAAGTAAGTTAGTCTTTAAGAGTGTTTATAGCTAATTACTAAGACTAGTTCTATTTAAATAGAGTATCCTTTTTTAGGAGTGCTATAAGCAGCCTAGCTATAGCTAAAAATCCCTAAACCTAAACCTAAGAGAATATTATAACACTAAGAAAGGATCTAAGGTTAGTGAGATTATTATAGACCCTCTATTTTCTAATCTTAATAATCTTTAACTCCTCTAACTTTTAGCTACTAGTGCTATAAATATATCCTATAATAATAATAGATTGCTAGGCCTACTATAATTTCTTAATAGTAATAGTATAGCTAGCTAACTTAATATTAATAAGAACCTTATTAATATTCTAGATATATTCCAGAATATATCTATATAGTCTAGAGTAACTAGAGACTTCTTTATTATTATATTTTAAGATAGAGCTCTTAATAGCTATATTATTAAGAAAAGCCTTATAGCAGGTTAGAATTAGGTTATATAGAATTTATATTATAATTCTTATAAACTAAGCTATAGAATTAGTAGCTTCTTAAAGTAGAATATATATCTAAAAGAGGCTAATTAGTATTATAAAGGTTATAATATTATAGCTATATAGATCTAGTAGAACTTAGTTATACCTAGAAAAGAAATCTAATAGTAAGAGAAGCTAGTATTAATAAAGGCTGGGACTATAAGGGCCAGAAAGGATAGCAGATAACATAACTCTACCCACAAACAGGCTAGAATAATAAAAATAGGCTTAAAAGATATATAAAGTGATTCACAGATCTAATTAAAAGAGATCACTAAAAATAAGTATAAATTTGCTAAGAAATTTCTAAAAAATCTAAGAATTAAGTATTAAGATATTAATAATTATTATAATAAGTTCTTCTTACCTTTATGCTCCTCCTCTCTCCTTTACTATAATCCTTCTATAATAGACCTATATACTAAGAGAGCTCTCTTAGAAATTATACTGCTAAGTTCTACTTATTTTATTCTAATTATCCCCTTAAGACTTTTTATAATATTATAAAGGAGAGTCTTAATAGATAAATAAATCTACTTATATAAAAAATATATAGAATCCTATTTATAAACCCTTCTATTTAATAGTTTCTTCTTAGTAGGTAATTTTACTATTAAAAAGGTCTATTAGATACTATTATTTTCTATTATAAACTATACCTTAATAATAGCTTTATAACCTCCTCTTTCTTATTATATTTCTTATCCTATTCTAAACCTTAATATAGCTAAAACTATTCTCTCTACTAAGATAGGTATAAGAAATTATAGTAATATAACCCTTTAAAAGTATTTTGCTCTATCTATTTCTATTAATTAACTCTCTATTAGATATAGTCTTCTCTATTATAGTTATATTTATTTAAAGTATTAAAATATTTAGAATAAAATAGTATATTTATAATTATAACTTATAATTAAGGTTTAGTACTTATACTTTAACTTAGTATTTAAAAGACTTATATCTAAAGTTAGTATTCTAGATAATTAAGTTTACTATCTAATATATTAAATAAAGCTAATTCTAGTAAATCTCTCAGAGAGAGAATTCCAGGCTTATTATTATCTCTAAAGTTTTCTATATTATTATCTAGAAGTAAGAATTAGCTAGGTTTAGATATAGAGAGTTATATAGAGAAGAAAGAATTTTTCTTAAAGTCTTATTAGCTATATAGAGTGTCTTATAGAGCAAAGCTAATATTAATAAGTATATTATAAAATTCTATAGTAATAGTAGAAATATATTAGTTAATTAAAGGGATTTCTATATTAGTAAAGAGTTTTCTATCTCTCTTAGCTTTATAGCTAAATTATAATAATAAGATACCCTCTTAAAGAAATACTTAGACCTATTTAATATATCTAAGTTTATATATAAACCTATTTCTTTATTAGGTTAAATTAACTATATAATAACTAGTTAATAGGATTATTCTAAGATATACTAGAACCCCTATCTTATAGTACTATCTATTAAGATTATTTATAGTATCTATAAATTATTAATTACTTTCTAAATCCTATATAGAGTTTTAGTAAAAGTAATTACTATTTACTTAGTTTATAATAATTATTATCTAATAACTATTACTATAATTAAGTAATAAAAAGGTAGCTATAGTATCTTAAAAGTTACTTATATCTTCTGTTATTATACTAACTATATCTATTATAATCTCTATTCTAGGTATTTAAGATAGCTTTTAAGATAAAATATAGATAGAAAGTAGAAACCCTCTAATTATAGGTTTAAGAAAGCTTATAACTTTAAAGTTATCTAAGTTTTCTTATTTTATTAATATCTCTTATATATTATAGAGGTTAGAAAGATATTTCACCTTCTCTATACTATTAATAACTAATTCTTACCTATATCTAGTTATTAGGTAATCTACTAACTATTAGTTATTTTATATATATTAAGAAACTACTAAAACAGGTTAATTATTATTTAGTATAGAGTTAGCAAGCCTTATATAGTTAAAAACTACTAAGTTATTATAGGATTTAAAGATAACTTATCTTACTAAAAAAAGTATAAAGTATAGTAATATTAATAGTTTTATAAACCTAGAATAATTATAATACTTTAATAAATTAATTAGTTACTACTAATTATTTACCCTTTTATACTTCTTAATCTTATCTCTTATTACTATATTCTAAATAGTTAGATACTTTAATAATCCTTTATTGCTTTTTAAGGTCTTAGTATTAGATATACTAATAGGTTAGGTCTATAAATAAATATCTTTAAATATAGATAGGTTAAAACTTATCCTATTAAGTGAGAAAAGCTTTAGATCTATAAATTATAAGATATACTTATCCTTCTAGTCTTTTATTACTTTTAGTACTATCTACTCTAGTATCCTCTTTCTATTTTTAAAGACCTAGTCTTAAATAGTTCTATCTAGCTTTAAAGAGACTTAATACCTTTTAAATAGCTCTTTATTTATAAAAGTTACTAATAGTTAGTTAATCTAGGTTCTTTTTCTTACTTATAGAAGCTATTTTAGTAGTACTAAGCTACTAGATTATATAAAAGATCTAAACTAGTTAACTAGATATAAACTAGAAGTCTATAATAGAGGTTTAGTATAGTAAAGATTAATTAGATATAGTTATCTTGATAAGACTTTAGTTATAATAGCTAGGGTTCTAGATAAGACTCTAGTTATAATATATATTAGAGTCTATAGTTTTTCCTCTACTCTCTTTTCTAACTACTAATTATTATAAAACTAGTTTTATCTATTATATAAGTTAATTAGTAGCCTTAAAAAGACCACTCTATTTAATTTAAATACTTATAGGTAGATAAATAGTATATCTAGAGTTTTCTTTCTAAGCTAAGTAGTTATACTATCTTTTAGGCTTCTATTATTAAGGTTATCTTCTTTACCTCTAATTATATAGTACTAAAAGGATTATCTAGCTTTAATAGGTTTTATAAGGTAATATATAATTACTATAATATCTATAAAGTATATTAAAGTCTTAGTCTTTAATATTCTAATAATATTATATAGGCTAGTAATAATATACTATAATTTAAAAAGAGAAAATAACTTCTATACTATATCTAGAGTTTTGCTCTATTATTTAATAAGTATTTATTTTATTAGTAAATTAGAGAGATATATCTAGCTAGTTATAATTTAGTATTATAGAGGTAGAGTTTTATATTTAATTATTAACAGCTAATATCTTAGTTTCCCTATAAATTTAAAGTCTAATATATCTCTAATAATTTAGTTTTATACCTAGAATTAGCTCTTACTTAGTTTATTAAATATAGAATCTATTAGTTATCTAATATTAAAAGCAAAAAGGTTTAAGGATTTTAGCTCCTAAATATAGTTATCTAGAGTATTACTATTATTAAAAATAATCTTTTCTATCATAATATTTTTAGAAAGAAAGTTAGTAGGAGAAAAGAGTAAGTAATTTACAGACTAAATAGATAGATTAAATAAGAGTAGTTATAAAATCTAAAAATATTATAGTATAGAAGTTAATATTAAATATCTTTTATCTAAGAGAATAGATTAGATAGTATATATAAATATAGATAAAAAAGAAAAAATCTTAGAAACTAGAAGGGTTAATAATATCCTCTTATATCTACTAATTATCTTAAAGTGCTAGTAATCTATTAATATTCTATAAAAGAAATAATTAACTTCTTTCTCTCTTAGCTTTTTTAGTTTTAATAAAAATAAAATAAACTTAAAATAAAAAATCTAATAATATTTCTAATAGTAAATTAGAGTAGTTATTTATAGAAAAAAAATAAAGGAAATAGCAGCTATTAGTAGCTATTAAAGTAAGAGATCTAGTTATAAAACTAGATAAATACTCTTCTCTATTCTCTAATATTAACTTCTCTTTCTCTAATAATTAGCTTTTTCTCTATCTCTTAATCTTAACTTAACTTCTCTAAATTCTTCTTTTTATATTTATAAATTACCTTTTCTTATTATAGCTAACTATAACTTTCTTATATTAGATATTAAGAATACTAATTAGCCTTATTTTTATTATCTTTTTCTAAAAGCTATTTTCTAGATATTTAGTTTTAATATCTTTATATCTTAGATAAAGCAGAATAATATATCTCTTTTTATTTAATATTCTAATAACTAGCTTTAGGTAATTCTCTTTTCCTTATACTTCTTATTACTTAACTAATATCTATTATCTTTTTTAAGCTGCTATAAGCCTTACTTAGCTCTATTTTAATATTCCTAGTAATAAATATTTAGAAATAGCTTTTATTCTATAAGTATTTTCTAATAAAACTATTAATATAATAAAACTAGCTTTTTAGAAAGTTTATCTTAGTAAGTAAGACTTTAATTAAATATTTAAAGTAACTAAAAAAACTAGTAACTTTTACTATTAAGTCTTTATTTATATCTCTATTACCTTTCTTTCTAGCTTATAGTAAGTAAAGGTCTTTTAGTATATAGTAGCTACTTATAGCTTATTTATTTAATCTTAAAGTAGTTATAATATAATATTTTATATCTATTATAAAAAGTATATCTATACTATAAGAAACCCTATAATTAATATTTTTATCTATAAACTATACTTTAAATATATTTCTATATTAAATACTTCTTATACTAACTACTTCTTCTATAAAATCTAAGAGAATTGCTCTTATAATAATCTAAGTATTTATAAGTACTATAGATATAGAATTAAGTATAATAATAAAGCAAGAAAAAGTAAAAACTTTAATAGTATTATAATAATTCTATAGTTTTAAATTCTAGCTAATACTACTATATTAACTATATTTAAATTTAACTTTTTAATCCTTTAAAACACTCTTTATTCTTAATAGGCTTAAGAGTATTACCTAGAAACTAGATTTACCTACTCTTAATACCTTTTTATACTAAAGCTACTTCTAGACTTTAACTTTATAGAGATTACTAACTACTTAGAGCTTTATATTATAGGTTAAAAAAAGGAAGATAGAGTAACTAAATATATCTTTATAGAATAGAGGAAAAGAGAAGAAATAATAGAAATATTATTAAGTAGTAATAAGAATATAAAGGAAATATCCTCTAAATAAGTTTATAAAACTAACTTTAAACCCTATCTAAGTATAAAATTAATAAGATCTTCTTTATAAATATTCTTCTTTTTCTTATTAATAATAGTATTATATAGCTACTTTTAGTATTAATAGCTTTATTACTATACTCTTAGTTATCTAGATATTAGTATTCTTTTTATAGGTTAGTAACTATACTTTAATACCCTCTTCTCTTTTCTTCTCTTCTATTTATCCTTAAACTATTAGTTCTCTTATTTATTTAGTTTAATAATAGCTATATCTATAGAGGATTTTTATTATTATTATTAAAAAGCTATAGATCTCTAATATCTTATACTTAGTATAAATATTAAAGTTATTAGTAGATAGATTACTATTATATTAAAAGATAGTTATTAATAAAGTAATATATTTTAATAAGTATCTCTTATTTTTATTTCTAAAGTTTAGAAATATTATTTCTAAAATCTTAAACTTTTAAAATATAAAAGATAAAGGAAAAAAGACCCTATTAATAAGTATAAATAGATCTATAAATTATTAAACTAAATATCTAAGAATAAAAGAAAGATTATAAATCCTTTAAATTCTCTATCTTAATATACTCCCTCTTTTTCTCCTTTAATATCTATAGGATTTCTACTACTAGTTACTATTTAGCTTTTAATACTTTAATTACTATTTCTAAGTCCTTTAAATACTATCTTAATCTTATTATAGATTATAATATATTCTCTTCTTTATTTCTAATTATCTCTCTAGATACTATTAGTTCTTTATCTTCTTCTTTTAATATATAGTTATTATACTCTTTATTTTTTAATATTAGAAAGACTTTTACTAGGTTTCTCTTTAAATTAGATCTATAAATATCTATATTACTTAGTTTCTAATATTTTTTAGGTATTTAAATAAATTTCTAAAGTTAATTTCTATTAAATATTCTATCTATAATCTCTTTTTCTACTAATATTACTAGTTAATATAATAGGATATTAGAGATATATAATAAGATATAAAAAAGGCCTTACTATTAATAGTTAAGCTTCTTAATAGAAGATTTATTAATAGATCTCTTAATATTAAATACTAAAACTAAATTACTCACTTCTAGCCTCTCTTTTCTTATTATTTACTTATATTAATTATTATTATACTTTATAGTCTTCTTATATTAACTCTTAATTATCTTTTTAGCTTACTTTCTATCTTTATTAAGTTATAGAAAAGCTTATAGATATATCTAAACCTCCTCCTTTTATATAGTTACTAAATTTTAATTAAGAACCTTTTAGGTTAGTATTAGAGTTTTAATAGGTATAATAGGTTTAAATCTATATAAAAAGTAAAAAGAGCTAAAGCTAGTTAAAGTATAAATATTTAATTAGTCTATAAATAGAGTAGTAGGTAAATATAGTTAAGAGTTAATATTCTTCCTTCCTCTAGTCTATATTAATAAAGAATAAGTAATAAGCTAATAACTAGTCTTAATTACCCTATTAGCTCTCAGATTATAGACTAATATTACTTTCCTCCTTATACTATACCTTTTATTAAACTTAATAATAATACTCTTATTCTCTAAACCTCTATTAATAATAATTTTACTATATAGCCTATATTAATAGATAACCTCCTCCTAAATAAACTTTATAATCTTAGCTATAGTTACTTATCTAAGCTAGTATACTTTAAGCTATTTAGTAAGTAGGTTTTAAGTCTCTATAAGGTACTACTTATCTACTCTCTATATATCTAATAAAATTCTTATAAAGAGTAATCTCTTTAATAAACTATAGATCCTTATATTATCTATATATTAAGCCCTTCTCTTTTAGTAATTAGAATAACTTCTTAGAGACTTTTTAACTTCTAAATATATATTACTCTATATATAATAGTTAGATAATCTCTTTATTATAGCTTACTTACCTCTATAACTGCTTTCTTTATAGGCTTTAGTAATTAACTTCCTTTTCTGTTTAGAGTTATTTATAATTTATCTTAGTATTAGCTTTTAATTTATTAGTCTAGTAAAAAGCAGGTAGTTTTAAATATAGTAGTTTAAGGCTCTGATTTTAAAATTATAATACTTAATAGGTTAAATTCCTAGAGAGCACCTTTATATTATTAAATAGTAGGCAATCTATTAAGAATATACTAAATAGGCTTATAAATTATTAAAAAGAGTATCTAAAATAGTTATTATACTACTAATAATTTCCTATATATCTTCTATAAAAACCTCCTCTATTTATTATATATTACTATATTATTATACTTAATTAAAAAAGAAACTAGCCTTAATATTAATAAAGAAGATCTATAAATTAATCTAAGAATTAATTTCTCTTTCTACTTCTTTATTAATTATATCTAAAAAGCCTTAGAGTTTCTATAAGAGACTATTTACTACTATATTCTATATACTATAGATATATTATATCTCAAAGTTAAATATTTAAATCTATATAATCTATTAAATAATAAGAGCTTCTAGAAGGTTTATAGCTACTCTATTTAGTTATATAACTAAAGTCTAGGTATCTATCTTTAAAATAAAGTATCTTCTATAAAAGTAATTATATACCCTTTTTAAGGCTTTTAGAACACTATATAGTTCCTTCTTTCTAGTATTATAGGATAGTTTTAGTTCTAACTAAGTACTACTCTTAAAGCAAAAAACTATATATTAGTTATTAATAAATTAGCCCAGAACTCTACCCTATCCTATATTACTAATATTAACTATAAGATATATATCTCCTCTTCTAGAGCTATAATCTAAGATAATAAGGATTAGAACTTTAGTAAGTATTAACTTTAAGGTATCTATTACTATCTTATACTTCTCTTTTTAATAAAAAGAGATATTCTTCTTAAGTAAATTAGTAAGCAGTTTTATAATAGTTAAATAGTTTTTTATCTAGAATCTATAAAATATTATAATTTCTAGGAAAGCTCTTAACTCTATTAAGTTAGTATAAATAACCTATTTATAGATCTTAACTATCTTTGCTTCTTCTAGATAATATCTATTAGTATTATAAATATAGCTAATAATTATTACTACTTTCTAGACCTATTAAGACTTAACTACTACTACTATATACTCTACTAGCTCTAAATTAACTAGAACCTTATTAATATTCTATAAATATTCTAAAATAAATCTGTAAATTTCTAGATAAAACTTAATCTCTTCTTTATTATAGCATAAAGTTAGTCCTTTAATAGTAATATTATTAAGAAAAGCCTTATAATAACTAGATATAAGGTTATATAGAATTCTAATTATAACTTTTATAAATTATATAACTAAATTTATTACTCCTTAAAGCAAAGTATATATATATAGTGAAATAGGAGAAAAAAGAAAGAAAAGAAGGGTATAAATACTAGGCGAGAAATAAGATCTTAGATATAATATTATTCTCTGTGTAAAAACACTACTCTAAAATATAGGCGTAAAGGCATAGTATTTATAGGCATATTTTGTATAGGTTTCTATATATAGGCGTATATAGGTATAAGTGGGCATAGGTGGATATAAGTGGGCGTAAGTGGGTGTAAGTGGGCATATATAAGCATAGGTATAGCCTACTATTCTGTCTTAATCCTCTCTAAACCTATATATAATATATAAAAAAGAAAAAAAAAAGCTCTATAGGATAAAAAAAAGTCCTAAAAACTAGTTAAACCTATAGCCTCTAAAATATAATAATATAATAACTTATATAATAACTATCTAGGCTATCTCTGCCTCCCTATTATTAATACCTAAATAACTATCTTTTCCTCTTAAATATATAGCAGTATATATTAGAACTATAGCCTCTTTTACCAGGCTTATTTAAAGCCCCTTCTAAACCAGTATATTAAAGTGTTATTATAGTAGGTAGGATCTGGCGCATCTAGGCGCGTGTGCAGGTGGGCGCGCAATAGCATAATTAGGCGTAATTAGGCGTAACTGGGCGCGGCGCAGCGGGCGCGGCGGGCGCAGCGCAGCGGGCGTAGCGGGCGCAGCGGGCCGGCTACGTGGGGCTTTTTCGGGCGCAAAAGTCGGGCGCGGTCAGGCGCGTGTGGGCGCAAGTGGGCGCGCGCGCGCGCGTAAGCGAGAAAAATTTGCGTTGCAGAGGGCAATTGCGCACACGGGCGCAAATGCCAAAAATGAACAAAAAGCGTAAAAAGCGCAAAAACCGTAAAAAAAGAGGGATCTAAGCCAAAATTAAACCCTGAGCCTATAGATTATATAAAAGGTAGTTATATTAGCTAGTGGGATATTAAACTTCTAGGCTATAGGCTTAGTACTATATATAATAGTTATATTTAATATAAGGCTAAATAACTATAGTATAGGTAGGCTAAATATATCCTAGATAGATCTCTATTAAAATAGGAGAAAAAAGAAAGAAAAAAAGGGTATAAATACTAAGTAAGGAATAAGACCTTAGATATAATATTATTCTCTATATAAAAACACTATTCTAAAATATAGATATAAAGATATAGTATTTATAGATATATTTTATATAGATTTCTATATATAGATATATATAGATATAAGTAGGTATAAGTAGGTATAAGTAAGTATAAGTAGGTATAAGTAGGTATAAGTAGGTATAAGTAGGTATTTATAAGTATAGGTATAGCTTATTACTCTATCTTAATCCTCTCTAAATCTATATATAATATATAAAAAAGAAAAGAAAAAAAAAGCTCTATAAAATAAAAAAAAGTCCTAAAAACTAGTTAAACCTATAGCTTCTAATATAATAATATAATAACCTATATAATAACTATCTAGGCTATATATACCTCTCTATTATTAATACCTAAATAACTATCTTTTCCTCTTAAATATATAGTAGTATATATTAGAACTATAGCCTCTTTTACTAGGCTTATTTAAAGCCCCTTCTAAACTAATATATTAAAGTGTTATTATAGTAGGTAGGATCTAGCATATCTAGGCGCGTGTGCAGGTGGGCGCGCAATAGCATAATTAGGCGTAATTGGGCGTAACTGGGCGCAAGCAGGCGCAGCGTATTGGGCGCAGCGGGCCGGCTATATAGGGCTTTTTCAGGCGCAAAAGTCGGGCGCGGTCAGGCGCAAGTGGGGGCGTAAGTGGGCGCGCGCGCGCGCGTAAGCGAGAAAAATTTATATTGCGGAGGGCTATTGTGCACACGGGCGCAATAAGCCAAAAAGTGAAGCCAAAAATGCAAAAAGCGCAAAAAGTGCAAAAAGCGCAAAAACTGTAAAAAAGAGGCTCTAAGCTGAAATTAAATGCTAAGCTATAGATTATATAAAAGTAGTTATATTAGCTAGGAGTAGAATATTAGACTTCTAAGCTATAGGCTTAGTACTATATATAATAGTTATATCTAATATAAGGCTAAATAACTATAGTGTGGGTGGGCTAAATATATCCTAAATAGACCTCTATTAAAATAGAAGAAGAAAGAAAGAAAAGAAGGGTATAAATACTAAGTAAGGAATAAGATCTTAGATATAATATTATTCTCTATATAAAAACACTACTCTAAAATATAGGTATAAAGGTATAATATTTATAGGTATATTTTATATAGATTTCTATATATAGGTATATATAGGTATAAGTGGGTATATATAAGTATAAGTAGGTATAAGTAGGTATAAGTAGGTATATATAAGCATAGGCATAGCCCACTGCTCTATCTTAATAGTAGTCTAATAGGTGAGATAAATATAGTTAAGTTTCTACTTATAGGGTTTAAGGAAACTTAGTTATATTTTAAGAAGAAGTCTTAAAGAGATAATAACTAGTATATAGCAAAATCCTCTAAAAAGTTATTTATAGAGAGAGGCAGTACTATATCTTAAATTATAACTATATTTATCTTTATTATAGAGTTAATAAGTCTTATCTTACTATCTTTCTTATATATAAGAAAGAATAGATTATAATATACTATATAACTCTGCTCTAAGATTTCCTTTTCTAGTCTATCCTTTAAAATTATAATAATATTCTATTCTAACCCTCTTAATATTAGAATTCCTTTTACTTATTATACTTTATATAAGATTATTTATATTATTTATAGAAGAGTAATAAAAGAGTAGATAGAGCTATAATAAGTAAATTTCTAAACTAAAGCTTCTTCTCTTACTATTAAAATAGCTATAAAAAGCTTTTTTCCTTTAAATTATAGGTAATTAATAGTTTTTAAAATAGCTTCTAGCTAGATCTTTATAAGTCTTATTTCTAGCTTAATACTTAAAAACTTTAATATAATTAAGCTAGTAAATAAAGTATTAAAATCTAGCTTTATATTCTTTTCTGCTTTTATCTATACCTTTAGCTTCTACTCTAGGTTACTATCTAGAGTTAAACTATATAATATAATATTATTAATAGATTAAATCTTCTTATCTTTTATCTTATAAAATATATTAATATCTTCTATTAGTAATATAGGTATTATCTATATAAGTATATATTAATAATAAGAAAAAATAGTATCTATAGCTATAATAACTTTAATTCCTTTTTAATATATTAATTTATACTTCCTTTTAGATACTCTCTTTTTTACTACTTTCTTCTTAGATCTATAAATATAATACTAATAGTTAATATTATAACTATTATATCCTTTAATATATCTAGTACTTATAATTACTTTATAGATATTATTAAGCTTAGAGATAACTTCTTCTTAGATTATAGTTCCTAGAATTTTATTAAAAATCAATTTAAATTCTTTAAAAACAGTAATAACTTTCTTATTTAGCTCTATTTATTACTTAACTTCCTCTAGTAGGTTATATAAGCTCTTAAATACTTATTAAATCACTTTAATATCCTAATATACTCTTATACTATTTAGTATTATATCTAACTCTTTTTTATTTTTAACTTTATTAACTTACTAATTATCCTCTATAAATTCTAAGCTTATTACTATATTAGATCTATTAGTAGTAGCCTCTATTTCCCCTCCTCTATAGGAGATATAAGAATATATTAATATTATAAAGAAATAAAGCAGTCTATTTTAGTAATAATTTCTAGAAAGTAAGTAGTTAAGTCTTCTATATAGAATAATAATAGGATATTAATCTTAATATTTCTAAACTAAAGAACTTTAATAATCTAGTTCTATATATAATCTAAGATTATTCTAGTCTTTAAGATAAAAGAGGCTTCTAGCACTAAGTTCTTATTATAGGTGTTTTCTAGGAAAATAAAGAAGCTAATATTTTAAATTATATTACCTCTAATATAGATATTATCTATAATTATATCTATAAATTAGGTTTTCTACTCCTTATTAATAATTCTATAAATTTCTATATTAATTCTAACTATATTACTCTATAAGCCTAGATATCTAATATATCTTTTACTAATAAGATTAATTACTAAGCTATTATTAATAATTCTCTTAATTAGTATATTTATAGAGCTATAAAGAGTAATTATAATCTACTAGTAGATTATAATAAAGTCTAAAATAGTAATATATCTTAGTAGTAGAAAAAGTATAAAATCCTATTTCTTAGTTATAGTACTTATTTTAAAGATAGAATTTATTATATAGTAGTTAAACTATACTTACTTAGTCTATAAATTCTTAGATAAGATTATAGAAATAGTAGCTAAAGTTATTTAGCTTTTAGAATAGTTTTTATTATTATTCTATTAGTCTATCTGCTCTTATAGCTTCTTATTACTAGCTTCTATCTTATTAAATTAATCTAGAAGTATAATATTAATAGAAATAAAGACCTCTTATATCTTTAAATTATATCTATTTTTATACTTATTAATTATTGCTTTAGTAGTATTATAAACTATTCTATTTTAGTCTAGCTAGTTTTAATAAAAAAAGGCTTTAAAAATAGCTATCTTTCTATTTACTCTCTTACTATATAGCTTTAATATAAATATATAGCTAGTCTATAAATTACTATATTAAATCTAAGACTTATCTTACTCTTCTTATTTCTATTATTTAACTAGCTCTTCTAGAGCATTCTATAATATAATAATATTAATATCTTTTTTATTATTAGGAAGTTTAGTAACTTATTAGGTAATTTAAATTAGAGGATCTTAGATTATAGGTAGGTTTGCTATTTAGAAAGCCTATTAAATATAAGTATTATAAGGTTTAGAGTAATAGCTTCTAGCCTTTACCTATTTTATAGTAATAATATTCTTAACTAGATTAATATACTAGTTTCTAGACTTAAAGCTAAAAAATATTATATTAATAAAGTTATATAACTATATTATATTCTTTCTTTAATCTATAAAGCTAATAGATTACTTAAAGTATAGTCTATTATAACTAATAACTTATTATATAGCCCAGACCTTTTCTGGAGCTCTTAGCGCTACTAGCGCTGTTCTCTGAGCGCTGCATCTACTATATAAGGCTCTATATATAGACCCTTACCTGTAGCTACTCCTTTTCTGCTATAATAGATAACTTCTTCCCACTTACTCTATACCTATATATATAATAGTTATAAGCCTAGCTCTATATTACTCTAACTATTATCTGCTATAGGTATAGGAGAGTTAATCTTATATATGCTTATTACCTCTACTCTTCTTATATATATGCTACGTTATGCTAACTTATATACTATATTATACTGACTTATATGCCTACTATATTATGCTAACCTATATATTATATTATACTAACTTATATGCTATAATATATCTATATATGCCTATCTGAGAGTCTAAACTCTAATAATAGGGAGCCCCTATATACTTTACTATACTATAACTATTCTACTAGTAACTACTTAAAGGATTATAGTATTTATGCTTTACTTATAGGCTGCTCTAATAATACTAAACCCTCTTCTATATACTCTGCTAAGGGCTAGAACCCTACTAATAGGGGTTTCTAGTTCTCTCTATACCTACTTAGATACTTAAAGTGGAAGTATTTTTATAGCTTCTACTATAACTAGCCTCTACTTAACTGTTACTAGCTCTAAAAAGTGCTTACTAGTAAGGGAGATATCTATATTAATTCTAAAAATACTAGAGATATTAAAAAGTGCTTATAAATAGATAAGTAGTATATCCTTACTAGTAATATCTAGGCTGCTAGATAGTATTATAATTAGTAGCAATTACCTATAAATATTAAGTATTAAAGAGTAACTTTAAACCCCCTCTATTATGCTTAATTTTTCCTTTATTATCCTATATTTTAGTGCTATAGTGCTAAAGACTATACTTATAGGATAGTACTATATTATTCTAAGCATACTATGCTCTTAAAGACTATACTTATAGGATAGTATAATATATATTTTCTAGGCTTATATGCCTAATAAGTCCTTTTAGTGATAACTAGAAGCAGCCCCCCTTATATTACTAATATCTTGCTATATACTATAAGTATTATATATATCCTATTATAGATAGCTTCTTTTTCTGTTTAGAACTGCCTTTATATAGCCTGCTCTATATAGTCTGCTCTGCTATGCTCTGCTATTTCTAGGGGGGTGTGTTACATAGCCCAGACCTCTTCTAGAGCTCTTAGCACTACTAGCACTATTCTCTGAGCGCTATACTTACTATATAAGGCTCTATATATAGACCCTTGCCTGTAGCCACTCCTTTTCTGCTATAATAGATAACTTCTTCCCACTTACCCTATACCTATATATGTGATATAACTTATATAATCTCTTCTATTAGTTTTAGCTATTACTTTTCTACTATTCTATTAGTAGCTACTATATAGTTTATAGAGCTATCTTTATTAATAAAAATATACCTTAAAATTATCTAGCTATCTATTCTCCTAGCTATATAGCCTTTATTAATAATACCTACTTTAACTTAGATATTAGAATTAAGAGTATTAATAAAGTAGAAAAGTGCTATATAGTAGCAAACTCCCTTCTAGCTAGCTTTAAGGTACTTAATATAGCTAATAATAATATAGGCTACTACTCTATAAAACTAGTAGTATCTAAAAGCCTAAAAAGATATATATTACTATAGTTCCTCTTACTAAAAGCCTCTATAGCCTCCTCTTTCTCTACCTCTTCTAAACTCTTAATATTATTAGTAGCTGCTTTAGTAGTTACTATAACTAGCTTATAGGTAATAGTATTACTATTACTAATATTAAGTCTATATATTATTCTAAGATTATTATTTATATAGTTTAGTAGCTTCTATAGTATTTAAGTTAAAAGTATTATCTTTTTAGCTAGTAACTCTCTTAATAAGGCTTAGAATATCTATCTTATAGTTAGCTCTATTAATATTAAGAGTTTTAAAGTTCTCTATAAGAGAGTTAATAATTAAGCTTATAGTTTACACTATAAAAGGTTTCTTAGCCTTAGCCCTCTATCTTATTAGAATTATCTTTATAGAAACTTAAAGCATAGTTATTAGTTTAAACTTAATAAAGTCTAATAGTTACTAAAGTTTCTACTAAGCAGTAAACTATTTAATTAGAGTATCTTTAACTATAACCTATTACTTTAAAATAACTTTAATAGATTAGCAGTTAAGACTTTAAGTTATAGCTCTTATTACCCTCTCTAAAAAACAGTAATAGGTAATATAAATAAGTTTAGTATCTATAAGTTCTAAATCTCTATATAGAATAGCTCTCTATTAAAGCTAGTAAATAGTAGCAATTAATACTATAACTTATAAAGAGTTATTATCCTTAATATAAGAGTCTATAACTAGGTTCTAAAGATCCTTATTAAAGTCCTATTAACACTTTAGGTCTATAAATCCAAATTAGTAAAGAAGTTTCTCCTTAACTTCCTTCTAGGTCTTAGCCTTATTAATATAAAATTATACTATATCTTAATAGTTACTAGAGCTATATATATAAACCTTATTCTTTATATCTCTATTAGTCTTATAGTAAAGCTTAAAAAAGCTATTATAATTTATAATAAAGTCTAAGATATTAGTTCTAATAAACTTAGATATACTAATAGAATAGGGAGTTATTATAGCTATAATAGAACGTCTTATTAAAAGGTTAGCTAGAACTATAATATCTTAATTAATATATATCCTCTTAGATAAATAATAAGAACTAGAAGGTATTACCCCTATTTCTAGAGAGAGATTTATAAACCTATCTATACTATCTTTAAAAGCTAGCTATTTTATAACTTATAGTTATATCTCACTAAATAAAGTTCCTATAAACCTCTCCTCAAACTGCTTTCCCTTATTAGAAGAGGATCTAATATCTAAGTTATTATTTAAATAAAAAGAAGATATAATACTTATAGGGTTATAAATATTAGGTTTATTATTATATAGTTAAAGTAATAAAGCTTTCTAAGTAGAAAAGTAAATTTATTATTATAATATCTTCTAAATAGAAAGATAAAGTAGGTAATTATAACTTCTTTAAATAATAAAAAAGGAAAAATAATATAAACTAAATAAATATAGAAAGGTCTCTTAATCTTAATCTTACTATTCTAGGCTTTTATAGATCTACCTTAAATCTTATTACTTAATATAGAAGGGTCTCCCTAATAATACTTTTATCTTAGAAGACTTTATAGCTTTACTATATTAGAATATCTTAAATATTAGTATTCTTTGCTCTTAGTATTTAAAGCTATATTAGTAAGGGGTTTATTAATATTTATTTACTAATCTAGTTAATCTTACTATACTTATTAGCTTAGTAAGACTGCTAATTACTATATTAGTCTTAAATATAACTATTTTAGCTACTCTAGCTATAATTTTACTAGTTAAATAATAATAGTATTAAAAGTATATAAGAGAGGGAAAAAGGGAGTATACTTACTAAAACCTACTAATAGTATATAAAAGGGAGTATATTAGGGTCTTTATTATTTCCACCTTAATTCTAAGAAAATATATAGCTATTACTATTTTTATAAACTAAGATAGGTCTATAAATATCTTTCTCTATCTTTCTATATTAGCTATTAATTATATTATTATTCTTTATTATTTATAGATTTTTCAGGTATATTATTATATTTAAAGTAAATTAGTTATATATATATATATATTAATAGCAGGGATATATAGATATAATAAAGGTACTCCACTCTCTGAAAAGCCTTTAAAGGCTATTAAAAAGAGTAAAAGAATCTACTTCTAGATACTATTAATAAAAGCTAGAACTATAAGAGCTAGAAAGGATAGTAAATAATATAACTCTACCTATAAACAGGCTAGAATAGTAAAAATAGGCTTAAAAGATATATAAAGTGATTTATAGATCTAATTAAAAGAGATTACTAAAAATAAGTATAAATTTACTGAGAAATTTCTAAAAAACCTGAGAATTAAGTATTAAGGTATTAATAATTATTATAATAAGTTCTCCTTACCTCTATACTCCTCCTCTCTCCTTTACTATAGTCCTTCTATAATAGATCTATATACTAAGAGAGCTCTCTTAGAAATTACACTGCTAAGTCCCACTTATCCCATTCCAGTATATTATAAAGTCTTTTAAGAACTTATTACTAAATAGGAGTAAAGCTATATTATATAAGGTAATAGTATTAATCTTAGTTATAGAGTTAATAAAATATATCTTTCTATCCTTCTTTCTAACTAGAAAGAAGGGGTTCTAGTAGGCTATATAGCTTTATTTAAGAATATTCTTCTTTAGCCTATCTTTTAGGATTATTATTATATTAATCTTTAAGGCTTTTAGAATTAGTATACTTCTCACTTACTAAGCTTTATAAGAGATAACTCTAATTACTTATAGAGGAGCTATAAATAGATAAATAGATTTATAATACTTAAAACTCTATATAAAGGCTTTCTCTCTATTACTTAAAACTTTAGAGAGGAGCTTCTTCTCTTTTAGGTTAAGATAGTTTACTATTACTAAAATCTTATTAAGTTATTCTACTATAAGTTACTCCTCCTTAGAAATAGTTAAAAACTTTAGTTAGATAAGATCTATAAAGATACTTTTTAATACTAATCTAAGATTCTCTTTTACTTTTATTTAGGCTTTTAACTTCTACTCTAGGTCTTTTTTAAATACTAAGTTATTAAAAGGTAAGTTATTAACTAGCTAGACTTTCTTATTTGTTATCTTATATATTATATTAACCTCTCTATATATAAAGGATAAAGTATTATTATAAATATAATTAGTTCTTAGTTTATTCTAGATTCTTATTAGAACCTTTTCTAGGAGGTTTTCTCTCTAATAGAACTAATAGTATATCTAAGTATTAGCTATATTAAATCTAATTTCCTATTCTAAGTTAAATAGATTTATAAAGAGTAAGAAGTATATTTTAATAAAAAGGAGAAGTTACTAAAGCTTTTTATTAATTATAAACTTTAGTAGGTTAGTCTTATATACTACTTACTCCTTATAATACTCCTAGATAATAGAGTTAAATCCCTTAACTATATAGCTAAGAGTTTTAGTATATTTAGGTTCTCTTATATTAAGAATACTAATAGCAGTCTTTTAGTCTCTAAAAAGGGTAGCTTTACTATATATAAAAAGGTGCTTAGCTATTCTAAATAATATAAGCTTAGTACTATTATATAACTTAGTAGGAATTAGCTTTTTCTTTTACTAATAGATTAGCTAGTTTCTATTTCTACCTTATTTCTAGAAGAAGAGAGGTTTACTTAGAATATTAGTTAGAAATACTAAAACCTCCTCTATCTTATAGCTAGATATATAGTTAGAATCTATATAGTTAGCTTCCTTTCTCTTTTTCTAGTAGTAATATTTATAAAACTCCTTTAAAAAGGGTTTATAATAGTTAGGGTGCTACTTATTTTTATAGGATTAGTATCAAAATAGCCTAGATAATTACTTCTATTCTTAGTATAATAGTCTATTTAAGAGAGACTTTAAGTACTATATAAAAGATATTACTATTCTTATTAAATATTACTAGAACCTTCTTATTCTCCTCTAATTTCTCTTAGACTAAAAAGTTAAAACCTTCTAGTAAATTAGCTTCTATTACTAGTATTACCTCTTCTAGTATATATAGACTAGGCTAGTCTTCTAGATTATAAGGCTATAGCTATAGACTTTTACTTAGTTATCTATTAATTTCTATAATTACTAAGCTAGCTACTATATTAGAATTAGTAGTAGTAGCCTCTATTTTCTCTCCTTTATAGGAATTAAATAGGCTTACTAAGTATAAGAAAAGCTAGTAAGGTTAGAGAGAATAGTAGTAAAGTAACTAGTAGAATTTAAAGTATAGAATATTAAAGAAATATAGATCTTCTAATTACTAGCCTAAAAAATGCTAATTATCTAAGTTAGTAAGTATTCTAGTATTATTCTAGTATATATAATAAATAGGGCTCTAAGAATTATATTCTTAGATATCTTACTATATAGGCTAATAAAGAAGAGTATATTAGGTATATAATAGCTGCTAATATAGATATCCTTAACTATAATACCCTTAAAAGTTACTATAGCTTAAGTATCTATAAAGTCTTAGACTCTAAGATATATAGAAATAATACTCTCCTATATTCTATTATAGCTAATATATTTCTTAGAGATAATATTAATAGTAGTGCTAGTATTAATAATCCTATACTGCTCTAAGTATATAGACTAGCTAATCCTTATAGTAACCTAGAAGTATAGTATAATAAAGTCTTATATAGTGAGAACTCTATGCTAGTAGGTAACTATAGTATAGTATAGATACTCTGCTAAATTATGAAGAAAAGTAACTAATATATTAAGGTTCTTTTTAGGTTAAGTGCTAGGTAGAATAATATCTATTATATTAATACCTACTATACTATAGAGAGGTAGTTAACTAAAGATAGAAAGTACTAGACTACTTATAAAGGCTTAGAATCTATAAATTATATCTATAAAGGGGTAAAAAATACTAGTTAAAGAAAAGGGGGTTAGATAGGATACTAGATAAAAGAGGATTATATCTAAACCCTGCTCTTAGTTTATTATAATAGCTTTATAAAATATCTAAACTGCTATAGCCTCTTTCTTATAAACTTAGACTTAAATATAGGCCTTAATAGTGCTAACCTCTACCTATAAGAGTGCTTTATGCTAGAATATAAGGGTTAGGTCTGCTTATATATTATTCTAATACCTGATTTCTTATATAAGCTGCCTGCTTAATCTAGAGGCTTTTATAATATAGCTAAGTAGGTTTCTTTTTACAAATATAAATATATCTAGCTATTAATTGCTATTCTACTAGAGGTAATTTTAGATAACTAGCTTTATATACTTATAAACTATATTATTATAGTTATACTAGACCTAGTAAAGGAAGAATTCTAGGATAATAACCTTTCTATCTATTTGCTTAGCTTATAGGTTTTTAGTAAGAATTTAGCTCTCTAATATTATAATAAAAGATTTAGATTAAGGGGTTTTAGTAGCCTCTAAGAGGCTGTTATTAACTAGAATATTCTTATCCTTATCTATAACTTCCTTAATATAAAGCTTTAGAAGTAGAGTAGAAAAATAAGTTATATTTAGGTCTATAATATAGACCCTCTTCTTAGATCTAGTAGCAGAGTAAGATATTATATAGTAATTCTAAGTTTATAATCTAGTTATAGTATTAATATCTATATTTATAGAGAGAACTATAGCTAGAGTACTAGAGGCTAGTATATAAATATTAAGAATATTATAGGTAGTATCTAAGGTTACTATACTAGTAGAAGAGGTTTTTATAGCTAAAGCAGGAATTAGAGGCCTTAGGGTTTCCTATATAGTATACTAAGTATGCTTATTAAACTACTTATAGCTCTTAAGCTAGAACTTAACTCTCTAAAAGCTTAGAAAGTGTCTATAAAGAGTAAGAATACTAGCTTCTAGCTACTTAGTCTTATCTATACTAGCTATAAGAATTAGAAAAGAAGTAATTATTAGATTATACTAGCCTTATTAGTAGCCTTTATTAATCTCTTTATTAGAAATCTAGATATAGAGAGGACTCTATAGAGTGCTAATCTACTAGTAGCCTCTATAAAATAAGTATAGCTTTATATTAGAAAAGGCTCTAGTAGCTTTATAATTCCTAGTAAGATATTCTTTCTCACTATAGGTATAGTAGGTATTAGGGTTAATAGTCTCTATAAATCTTAGAGATTTTAGCTAGTAGTGAGATTTAAGGCTTATAGAGTCTAAGTAACTGCCTCCTCTTAGATTAAAGAGTATATAGCTATATTTTCTATATATAGAGCTATAGTTATAAGAGTTACTATTATAATAGTTATACTATAAGGGCTCCTATATAGACTAAGTATTAGATATATTAGCAGTATATATACCTACTTTATTAATAGTATAGTTATATTAAGGTATATTAGTATAGTACTTAGTTCTAATCTACTTAATCTCTATATCCTTAAAGCAGGTAGTAAGGTTATCTACTTAGACCTTTTAGTTAGAGATACTAATAAAGGCTGGGGCTGTGAGGGCTAGAAAGGACAGCAAATAATATAACTCCACCTATAAACAGGCTAGAATAATAAAAATAAGCTTAAAAGATATATAAAGTAATTTGCAGATCTAATTAAAAGAGATCACTAAAAATAAGTATAAATTTGCTGAGAAAATCCTGAAAAACTTAAAAATTAAGTATTAAGGTATTAATAATAATAATTCTAATAAGTTCTCCTCACCTCTATGCTCCTCCTCCCTCCTTTACTATAGTTCTTCTATAATAAACCTATATACTAAGAGGGCTCTCTTAGAAATTATACTACTAAGTTCTACTTATCCTATTCTAATTATCCCCTTAAAACTCTTTATAATATTATAAAGGAGAGTTTTAATAGATAAATAAATCTACTTATATAAAAAATATATAAAATCCTATTTATAGACCCTTCTATTTAATAGTTTCTTCTTAGTAGGTAATTTTATTATTAAAAAGGTCTATTAAGTACTATTATTTTCTATTATAAACTATACCTTAATAATAGCTTTATAACCTCCTCTTTCTTATTATATTCCTTATTTTATTCTAAACCTTAATATAGCTAAAACTATCCTCCTTACTAAGGTAGGTATAAGAAATTATAGTAATATAACCTTTTAGAAGTATTTTGCTCTATCTATTTCTATTAATTAACTCTCTATTAGATATAGTTTTCTCTATTATAGTTATATTTATTTAAAGTATTAAAATATTTAGAATAAGATAGTATATCTATAATTATAACTTATAGTTAAGGTTTAGCACTTATACTTTAACCTAGTATCTAAAAGACTTATATTTAAAGTTAGTATTCTAGATAATTAAGTTTACTATTTAATATATTAGATAAAGCTAACTTTAGTAAATCTCTTAGAGGGGGAATTCTAGGCTTATTATTATCTCTAAAGTCTCTTATATTATTATCTAGAA
Source organism: Colletotrichum neosansevieriae (assembly GCA_036785495.1). Taxonomy (NCBI): domain Eukaryota; kingdom Fungi; phylum Ascomycota; class Sordariomycetes; order Glomerellales; family Glomerellaceae; genus Colletotrichum; species Colletotrichum neosansevieriae. Next base: position 7,186 of record JAVHLV010000067.1, on the reverse strand, counting down.
GTAAGAGTTAGCTAGGTTTAGGTATAAAGAGCTATATAGAGAAGAAAGGGTTTTTCTTAAAGTCTTATTAGCTATATAGAGTGTCTTATAGAGTAAAGCTAATATTAATAGGTATATTATAAAATTCTATAATAATAGCAAAAATATATTAGTTAACTAAAGAGATTTCTATATTAGCAAAGAGTTTTCTATCTCTCCTAGCTATATAGCTAAATTATAGTAATAGAATACTCTCTTAAAGAAATATTTAGACCTATTTAATATATCTAAGTCTATATATAAATCTATCTCTTTATTAGGTTAAATTAACTATATAATAACTAGTTAATAGAATTATTCTGAGATATACTAGGGCCTCTATTTTATAATACTATCTATTAAAATTATTTATAGTATCTATAAATTATTAGTTACTTTCTAAATTCTATATAGAGTCTTAGTAAAAGTAATTACTATTTACTTAGTCTATAATAATTATTATCTAATAACTATTACTATAATTAAATAATAAGAAGGTAGCTATAGTATCCTAAAAGTTACTTATACCTCCTCTTATTATACTAACTATATTTACTATAATCTTTATTTTAGATATCTAAGATAGGTTTTAAGATAGGATATAGATAAAAAGCAGAAACCCTCTAATTATAAATCTAAGAAGGCTTATAACTTTAAAGTTATCTAAGTTTTCTTATCTTATTAGTATCTCTTATATATTATAGAGGTTAGAAAGATATTTTACCTTCTCTATACTATTAATAACTAATCCTCACCTATATCTAGTTATTAGATAATCTGCTAACTGCTAGTTATTTTATATATACTAAGAGACTACTAGAATAGGTTAATTATTATTTAATATAGAGTTAGCAGGCCTTATATAGTTAAAAACTGCTAAGTTATTATAGGATTTAAAGAGAACTTATTCTGCTAAAAAGAGAGTAAGATATAGTAATATTAATAGTTTTATAAACCTAAAATAATTATAATACTTTAATAAATTAATTAGTTACTACTAATTATTTACCCTTTTATACTTCTTAATCTTATCTCTTATTACTATATTCTAAATAGTTAGGTACTTTAATAATTCTTTATTACTTTTTAAGGCCTTAGTATTAGATATATTAGTAGGTTAGGTCTATAAATAAATATTCTTAGATATAGGTAGGTTAAGACTTATTTTATTAAATAAAGAGGGTTTTAGGTCTATAAATTACAGAATATACTTATCCTTCTAGTCTTTTATTACTTTTAGTACTATCTACTTTAGTATCCTCTTTCTATCTTTAAAGACCTAGTCTTAAATAGTTCTATCTAGCTTTAAAAAGACCTAATATCTTTTAAATAGCTCTTTATTTATAAAAGTTACTAATAGTTAGTTAATCTAGGTTCTTTTTCTTACTTATAGAGGCTATTTTAGTAGTGCTAGGCTCCTAGATTATATAAAAGATCTAAACTAGTTAACTAGATATAGACTAGAAGCCTATAATAGAGATTTAGTATAGTAAAGATTAATTAGATATAGTTATTTTAATAAGACTTTAATTATAATAACTAGGGCTCTAGGTAAGACTCTAGTTATAATATATATTAAAGTTTATAGTCTTTTCTCTACTCTCTTTTCTAACTACTAATTATTATAAAACTAGTTTTATTTATTATATAAGTTAATTAGTAGCCCTAAAAAGACCACTCTATTTAATTTAAACACTTATAGGTAAATAAATAGTATATCTAGAGCTTTTTTCTTAAGCTAGGTAGTTATACTATCTCTTAGATTTCTATTATTAAAGTTATCTTCTATATCTCTAATTATATAGTACTAAAGGGGTTATCTAGCTTTAATAGGTCTTATAAAGTAATATATAATTACTATAATATCTATAAAGTATATTAGAGTCTTAGTCTTTAATATTTTAATAGTATTATATAGGCTAGTAATTATACTATAGTTTAAAAAGAGAAAATAACTTCTATACTATATCTAGAGTTTTACTTTAGTATTTAATAAGTATATATTTTATTAGTAAATTAGAGAGATATATCTAGCTAGTTATATCTTAGTATTATAGAGGTGGAGTCTTATATTTAATTATTAGTAATTAATATCTTAGTTTATCTATAAGTCTAAAGCCTAATATATCTTTAATAATCTATTTTTATATCTAAAATTAGCTCTTACTTAGTTTATTAGATATAAGATCTATTAGTTATCTAATATTAGAGGTAGAAAGCTTTAAGAATCTTAGCTCCTAAATATAGTTATCTAGAGTGTTACTATTATTAAAAATAATCTTTTCTATTATAATATTTTTAAAGAGAAAGTTAGTAAGAGGAAAAAGTAAGTAATTTATAAACTAAATAGATAAATTAAATAAGAATAGTTATAAAATCTAAAGATATTATAGTATAGAAGTTAATATTAAATATCTCCTATCTAAGAGAATAAGTTAAGTAGTATATATAAATATAGATAAAAAAGAGAAGATTTTAAAAACTAAAAGGGTTAATAATACCTTCTTATATCTACTAATTATCTTAAAGTATTAGTAATTTATTAATATCCTATAAAAGGAATAATTAACTTCTTTCTCTCTTAGCTCTCTTAGCCTTAATAAAGGTAAAGTAAACTTAAAATAAAAAATCTAATAATATTTCTAATAGTAAATTAGAGTAGTTATTTATAGAAAAAGAATAAAGGAAATAGTAGCTATTAGTAGCTATTAAAGTAAGAGATCTAGTTATAAAACTAGATAAATATCCTCTTCTATTTTCTAATATTAACTTTTCTTTCTCTAATAGTTATCTTTCTCTCTATCTCTTAATCTTAACTTAACTCCTCTAAATTCTTCTTTTTATATCTATAAATTACCTTTTCTTACTATAGCTAACTATAACTTCCTTATATTAAGTATTAAAAATACTAATTAGCTTTATTCTTATTATCTTTCTCTAAAAGCTACCCTCTAAGTACTTAGTTTTAATATCTCTATATCTTAGATAAAGCAGAATAATATATCTCTTTTTATTTAGTACTTTAATAACTAGCTTTAGGTAATTCTCTTTTCCTTATATTTCTTATTACTTAATTAATATCTATTATCTTTTTAGGCTATTATAAACCTTATTTAGCTCTAACTTAATATTTTTAGTAATAAATATTTAAAAGTAGCCTTTATTCTATAAATATTTTCTAATAAGACTACTAATATAATAAAACTAGCCTTCTAAAAAGTTTATTTTAGTAAATAAGACTTTAATTAAATATTTAAGATAACTAAGAGAATTAGTAACTTTTACTATTAAGTCTTTATTTATATCTCTGCTATCTTTCTTTCTAGCTTATAGTAGATAAAGGTCTTTTAGTATATAATAGCTACTTATAGCTTATTTATCTAATTCTAAGGTAGTTATAATATAGTACTCTATATCTATTATAAAGAGTATATCTATACTATAAGGAACCCTATAACTAGTATTTTTATCTATAAACTATATTTTAAATATATTTCTATATTAAGCACTCTTTATACTAACTGCTTCTTCTATAAAATCTAAGATAATTGCTCTTATAATAATCTAAGTATTTATAAGTGCTATAAATATAGAATTAAGTATAATAATAAAGTAAGAAAGAGTAGAGAATTTAATAATATTATAATAATTTTATAGTTCTAAATCCTAGCTAATATTACTATATTAGCTATATCTAAATTTAACTTTTTAATTTTTTAAAACACTCTTTATTCTTAATAAACTTAAGAGTATTACTTAGAGGCTAGGTTTGCCTACTCTTAACACTCTTTTATATTAAAGCTACTTCTAGACTTTAACCTTATAGAAATTACTAACTACTTAAAGCTTTATATTATAGGTTAAGGAAAAGAAGATAGAGTAACTAAATATATCTTTATAGAATAGAGAAAAGGAAAGAAATAATAGAAATATTATTAAGTAATAATAAGAATATAAAGGAAATATTCTCTAAATAGATCTATAAAACTAACTTTAAACCCTATCTAAGTATAAAATTAATAAGATCTTCTTTATAAATATCCTTTTTTTTCTTATTAGTAATAATATTATATAGCTGCTTTTAGTATTAATAGCTTTATTACTATACTCTTAGTTATCTAAATATTAGTATTCTTTTTATAGATTAGTAACTATACTTTAATACTCTTTTCTCTTTTCTTCTCTTTTATCTATCTTTAAACTATTAGTTCTCTTATTTATTTAGTTTAGTAATAGCTATATTTATAGGGGGTTTTAGTATTATTATTAAGAAGCTATAGATCTTTAATATCTTATACTTAGTATAGATATTAAAGTTATTAGTAGATAGATTACTATTATATTAAAAAATAGTTATTAATAGAGTAGTATATTTTAATAAGTATCTCTTATTCTTATTTTTAAAGTTTAGAAATATTATTTCTAGAATCTTAAACTTTTAAAATATAAGAAATAAAGAAAAGAAGACCTTACTAATAAGTATAAATAGATCTATAAATTATTAAACTAAATATCTAAAAATAGAAAAAAGATTATAAATCCTTTAGATTCTCTATTTTAATATACTCCCTCTCTTTCTCCTTTAATATCTATAAGATTTCTACTACTAGTTACTATTTAGCCTTTAATACTTTAATTACTATTTCTAAGTCTTTTAGATACTATTTTAATCTTATTATAGATTATAATATATTCTCCTCTTTATTTCTAATTATTTCTCTAAGTACTATTAGTTCTTTACTCTCTTCTTTTAGTATATAGTTATTATACTCTTTATTTTCTAGTACTAAGAAGACTTTTACTAGGTTTCTCTCTAAATTAGATCTATAAATATTTATATTACTTAGTTTCTAATATCCTTTAAGTACTTAAAGAAATTTTTAAAGTTAATTTCCACTAAATATTCTGCTTATAATCTCTTTTCCTATTAATATTACTAGTTAATATAATAGAATATTAGAAGTATATAATAAGATATAAAAGGAGCCTTACTATTAGTAATTAAGCTTTTTAATAGAAGATTTATTAATAGATTCCTTAATATTAAATACTAGAACTAAATTACTTACTTTTAGCCTCTCTTTTCTTATTATTTACTTATATTAATTATTACTATACTTTATAATCTTCTTATATTAACTCTTAATTATCTTTTTAGCTTGCTTTCTGTCTTTATTAAGTTATAGAAAGACTTATAGATATATCTAAACCTCCTCCTTTTATATAGTTACTAAATTCTAATTAAGAACCCTCTAAGTTAGTATTAGGGTTTTAATAGATATAATAGGTTTAAATCTATATAAAAGGTAAAAAGGGCTAAAGCTAGTTAAAATATAAATACTTAATTAGTCTATAAATAGAGCAGTAAGTAAATATAGTTAAGGGTTAATATCCTTCCTTCCTCTAGTCTATATTAATAAAGAATAAGTAATAAGCTAATAATTAGTTTTAATTACCCTATTAGCTCTCAGATTATAAGCTAATATTACTTTCCTCCTTATACTATACCTTTTATTAAACTTAATAATAATACCCTTATTTTCCAGACCTCTATTAATAATAATTTCACTATATAGCCTATATTAATAGATAACCTTCTTCTAAATAAACTTTATAATCTTAGCTATAATTACTTATCTAAGCTAGTATGCTTTAAGCTATTTAGTAAGCAGGTTTTAAGCCTCTATAAGGTACTACTTACTCACTCTCTATATATCTAATAAAATCCTTATAAAGAGTAATCCCTTTAGTAAACTATAGATTCTTATATTATCTATATATTAAGCTCTTCTCTTTTAGTAATTAAAATAACTCTTTAAGAACTCTTTAACTTCTAAATATATATTACCCTATATATAATAGTTAGATAATCTCCTTACTATAGCTTACTTATCTTTATAACTGCTTTCCTTATAGGCTTTAGTAATTAGCTTCTTTTTCTATTTAGAGTTATCTATAATTTATCTTAGTATTAGCTTCTAGTTTATTAGTTTAGTAAAAAGCAGGTAGTTTTAAATATAGTAGTCTAGAGCTCTAACTTTAAAATTATAGGACCTAATAGGTTAAATTCCTAAAAGGCACCTTTATATTATTAAATAGTAGGCAATTTATTAAGAATATATTAAATAGGCTTATAAATTATTAAAAAGGGTATCTAGAATAGTTATTATACTATTAATAATTTCCTATATATCTTCTATAAGAACCTCTTCTATTTATTATATATTACTATATTATTATACTTAATTAAAGAAGAAACTAGCCTTAATATTAATAAAGAAGATCTATAAATTAATCTAAGAATTAATTTCTCTTTTTACTTCTTTATTAATTATATTTAAAGAGCCTTAGAGTTTCTATAAGAAGCTATCTACTACTATATTCTATATACTATAGATATATTATATCTTAAAGTTAAATATTTAAATCTATATAATCTATTAAATAATAAAAGCTTCTAAGAGGTTTATAGCTACTCTATTTAGTTATATAATTAAAGTCTAGATATCTATTTCTAGAATAAAGTGTCTTTTATAGAGGTAATTATATACCCTTTTTAAAGCTTTTAGAATACTATATAGTTCCTTCTTTTTAGTATTATAGAATAGTTTTAGTTCTAACTAAGTGCTACTCTTAAAGTGAGAAACTATATATTAGTTATTAATAAATTAGTCTAGGACTCTGCCCTATTCTATATTACTAATATTAACTATAAAGTATATATCTCTTTCTCTAAAACTATAATCTAAGGTAATAAGGATTAGAGCTTTAATAAGTATTAACTTTAAGGTATCTATTACTATCTTATACTTCTCTTTCTAATAAAAAGAAATATTCTTCTTAAATAAATTAGTAAGCAGTTTTATAATAGTTAAATAGTTCTTTACCTAGAATCTATAAAATATTATAATTTCTAGGAAAGCTCTTAACTCTATTAAGTTAGTATAAGTAACCTATTTATAGATCTTAACTATCTTTGCTTTCTCTAGATAATATCTATTAGTGCTATAAATATAACTAATAATTATTACTACTTTCTAGGCTTATTAAGACTTAACTACTACTACTATATACTCTACTAGCTCTAAATTAACTAGAACCTTATTAATATTCTATAAATATTCTAAAATAAATCTATAAATCCCTAGATAAGACTTAATCTCTTCTT